>JAINUG010001039.1:0-5000 GCA_029706075.1 Aldrovandia affinis
CCATTCCTCTCCCCCACCACCCCCTCCCACTCCATCAAGCACTACCCTCTCAGCCTCCCCCATACGCTTCCCCCACTACCCTTCTGTTTGCACCCCTTCCACCCCCTTCACCACTAGACCTTTTCAGCGCCCGGGTCCGTTCCTGTGCGACATCCGCGTCCGAGAAGGAGCGGGATGCCATTTTTAGTAGTGGAAATCAAGGAGTTTGGTGCACAGGCTGGTAATGAGCCCCAGCGATCAAGGAGCAGACACCTGAGCCCCCTAGAAACCGTCCCGGCTTAGGCTCCACTCCAGCGCTGTCTCTGCGCCGTATGTGTTCCTTGTTTCTGCCCAGGCTCCTGCTCCGCTCTGACCAGGGTTCTGCTTCGGTCAGGTACCGACTACAGCTCGGACCTGGACTTGGTGGCGCTTGCTGGACAATCCGGTCCGTTCATGTTTGGGCGAGGAGGGCGTTTCCCCCCTCAAGTTTCGCTCCAGATCTCCCACAGGTGGGGGCACGTGAGGAGAGCAGATTCTTTGGAGTGGAGCGACAGCTCCGGAGGGACGTCATATGGGCTGTGCCCCCCCCGGCAGGTTGAATCGGAGGACTCCGGAGGAGTCCGAGGTGGAGTCCCTGTCCAACCCCTGGAGGCAGTGGCAGCCCCACAGGAGTGGGGGGACTCTATGGAGCCTGAGGGAGCTGGAGAGGCGGCTGGGTGACCAAGCCGGTGAGGAAGAGGCGCTGTCCGGGAGCATGAAGGAGGCTAGGGGTCGGGAGGCCCCCTCGATCCCGCTCGATCCTAACCCCTTCCAGGTGCTGGCGGGGCCTGAGGAGGGGGAACTTTGTACCGGAATGGACTTGGAGCCAGTCTCCCCGCTCCCTTACCCGGATTGGGTCCCTGATGGCCTTGTGGATAGCCTGGGAGACATTCTCAAAACGCCTGAAGCGGGGGACTTGGGGGACTTGGGGGGCAAATGCCCTTAAAAGAGGATTTGGTGTTTGTTTGTTAGTCTTATCTTATTGTTTCGTCTGTGTTAGTTTTTGTTTAAAAAAAAAAATCTGTTCTTATCAGTTTAATATCTGATATGTCCCCATCGGGGGACTACATATTAAACGGATTTTTAGAAACGAGGGGAGTCGGAAAAGGAGCTTGCTCCGTCCGCTCCACGCATTGACCCTGTATGGCAGTGTATCAGGGAACAGTGCACCTCTCTTCCTTTGTGTCCAAAAACAGTCTGTGTGTGTGTGTGTGGTGTGTGTGTGTGTGTGTGTGTGTGTGTGTGTGTGTGTGTGTGTGTGTGTGTGTGTGTGTGTGTGTGTGTGTGTGTGTGTGTGTGTGTGTGTGTGTGTGTGGTGTGGTGTGGTGTGGTGTGGTGTGGTGTGGTGTGGTGTGGTGAGTGAGTGAGTGAGTGAGTGAGTGAGTGAGTTTGAGTGAGTGAGTGAGTTTGATGTTGTGTTTGATGTTGCTTTTTAATTCTGCAGCATCACAGGTAGCCAATGGAATGGAGCGGAATGGAATGGCAGAGCCACGTGTGCCCTGTGTGTGGAGGTGTGAATGGGTGGCTGCTTGGGGCGGAACACACTGACTTGGATGGGGACAGTGAGCGTGGCTGGGGACAGGGACAGGGACAGGGCCATCGACAGGGCCATCCTGCCGTCCCTGTGGGTTTGGGGGGCCGGGGGGCCGGCGGCCAGAGGGGGGCAGTATGCGGTTATCGCTTCTCGGCCTTTTGGCTAAGATCATTGGACAAGAGAGTGATGACAGCCTCATCCATGGATGGAGGAGTGCCGGCCTTCAGGCGCGGCTTAAGAACACTATCAGATTCGATGGAGGTGTGGCCAATGGAAAGTGTAAAAGTAAGTTCACCCTGGATTTTTGTAAAAAATATTGTTAAAGATTTGCTTTCGGTTGATGCGAAGACGGTATATTGTTTGCAAGATTTTTCCCAACGTGGGTTCTTTGATTTGACTTTTTACGGATCCCATGTGTGGCATGTTATAGAAAATGCATGGCTTGCATGAAGGCCCCTGCAATGGGGCGTCAGGGTAGAGCTGCTGTGCTCCCAAGTGCAGCGGCCTATAACTGTACATATGTACAACCCTTTCGTCAATGAGGAGGACATTGCAGTCTTCCTGAAGCGCTTTTGCGATGAAGTCAAGCTAGGTGGGAAAATCCTTGACCAGTTTGGCTTTTGGACTGGCAAGCGTCGTTTTTATGTGAGGCTGAAAAAGGATGAGAGGGGGTGGGAGGCCTTGTCCACCCTCCGGGTAGCTTCCTTCTCGGGGCAGATAGGGGCTACCTATACTACCCTGGCCAGCCGGTGTACTGTCGCCGGTGCGGCACCATCGGCCACAGCAAAGAGGTGTGCCAGGCGAACAAGTGTCGCATCTGCACGGGCCACGACCACGAGGCCAAGGACTGCAAGGCCCCAAAAACCTGCAGCCTTTGTGGGAAGGCCGGCCACATGTTTCGCATGTGCCCAGACAGGAAGCGCTCCTTCGCGGAGCTCTTCCGGGGTGGGTGAAGGGCATGGTCGAGCCTTCATTGAGGCCCCCCTGGAGGCGCTGCCATCTGGTGGCCCGGTGGAGGCAGCGCAGGCGCCAGCTGGGAAAAAGGGAAAGACCCGGAGGCGAATCCGGGGAGTGCTCCAGAGCCGGGAGGGCTGCAGCTGCAGCTGATGTCCAAGCCCCTGCCCCTGCCCCGTTCCAGTTTCCCCTTCCCCATCTACAGTCCCTGCCCCTGTTTCCCTGGACTCTGCACTACCCGTCCCCAGTTCGCGGCAGCCCTGCTTCCCCTGTTTCGGCTCGGTGCGGAGGGGCGGCGGCGTCGCCGTGGCGGCGGCTGCTCAGGTGACGGCGTGGGGATTCCCAGACCCTCTTGAGGGTCTCCTAGCAGCATCTGAGAGAGCAGCGGCCCGGAATAGTCCCTACCTAAGGGCAGCATAAGGAAGCGGGCGTCTTCGGACGTCGGGATAGGCCAGAGGGCAGCAAAGCAGCCCCCGGCCCCCCCTCCCCCTCCCCACCATGGAACTGTCAACCGATTTGAAGTGCTGGGCTGCGACATGGAGACGGACCCCCTTTAACCCCTGGCACTGTCTCCATAGCGGGATTTACCGATGCCTTCCTGGAGGGCATAGGTATGGACTCTGACCCCTCACCAACACCATCTGGACTGGGAGGAAGTAATGTGGTGGGTGGGTAAGCTGTCATTTGTGGGTGAGCACTTTTACTGTTATTAATGTTCACTGTAATTACGTTAAATGCACGGGGCCTTCGGGACCGCGAAGAAGAAGCGGCACTGTTCTCCACGCTCTCCTCCATGCAGGGGATGTGTTCCTCCTGCAGGAGGTACACCTGAGGATGAGGAGGGCGTGTCCGCCTTCACGGGAATAGGTGTGGGGGCCATCTGGGTGGTCGGTGGGGGGTCCACTCAGATGGCGTGGGGATTTTGTTTCGGGGTTTTTCTTTTGTTATTGAAGAGGTGGTGGGTTTTATTTCAGGGAGGTGCTTTTTGCTGATTGTAATTTCAAATCCGAAAAATATCGGATTATAAATGTCTATCGCCCGCTCAGGCGGGCCGCAGGCTGGAGGTCATCCGGGAGCTGCCGGGTGCCTCTCGACCTCGCGGTCCCTTATCCTGGGTGGGGATTTTAACCTGTGTCTGGATGGAGGCGGCGGGGAGGAAACTACCGACCACTCTGCCAGAGCCCTGAAAAAGATGATAGGCGACTTCGCATTAGTAGATGTGTTCGGACGGTGCACCCAGGGGCGCTGGTTACACCTGGCGTAACTCCAGGAGCTGTGAGCCGTTTGGACTACATTTTCGTGGGAGGATATGTGGCATGAAGTGTGTTCTTCTCCCCTCGTGGGCGTCGGACCACGACATGCTACAGGTCTCTCTGCCCACGGACGGGAAGTGAAGTGGAGTCAGGCTTCTGGCGGCTTAACTCTCTGCTGCTGGAAGCCGATGCCTTTAAGCGGCCTTCACGTCTTTCTATCCATCGGTCGGGCTTTAAGGCCAATGTATCGTCCGTGGTAGAATGGTGGGAAGCGGCCAAGAAGTCGTTTTGCAACATTCTGCGGTGATGTACGCAGTCACGGCTTGCGGCGGCAGGATAGGGCAGGGGTAGCCAGGGGATGGCGTCCCTGTCCTATCTCCATGGCCGCCTTAACCGTGGCGAGCACGTGGACTGGGCCCTCTACGAGGCGAAAAGAGAGGCTCCGGGGGCTCTTGGAGGCGGGCGAAGGTCCTGGCCTTCCAGAGCCGGCTGAAGGAACTGGAGGAGGGTGAAAAACCCTCTGCGTATTTCTTTCAGGCCGCCAGGCGCGCGGCGGGCGCATCAGCCTTTGAGGTCTAAAGCGGCCCGATGGAACCGTGGCTGAGGGCTCGGCGATGTTGGCAGTGGCAGAGGCCTACTACGCTGAGCTCTTCAGCAGGCGGGCCTGTGATCCGGTGGCGGAGGCTGCACTCTTGGACTGTGTCTCGGCTCGGCTGGGAGCGCGGGCGCAGTCCATGGGGCGGGCGTGGCACTGGAAGAGGTGAGAAGGCGCTGTGGTCCTTACAGGACGGACGGTCGCCCGGGCACGATGGGCTTCCCAAGGAGTTCTTTTGCACTTTTTGGGAGCTCGTCGGGCCCGACCTGCTGGAAGTGTACAGGGCCCTCCTGGAGAGGGGTCTCTGTCGGCTTCCATGCGAAAGGCGTGCTGGCACTTCTCTTCAGGGGGGCGACAGGACTGACCTGGCGAGCTGGCGTCCGCTGACCCTGCTAACGGTGGATTATAAAGTACTTGCGAAAGTGCTTGTGATCCGTCTGCGGCGGGTGATGGGGCGCTGGTGAGTCAGGACCAGACCTGTGGGGTTCGGGCGCGTATGCGCCTGGAACCTGGTCCTTCTGAGGGATGTGATGGACTGGGTCGATGAGAGAAATCTGCCTTTGGCCCTGGTCAGCATTGATCAGGAGAAGGCCTTCGACCGGGTCCAGCACGGGTTCCTGCATGGGGTCCTGAAGCGGATGGGGTT
>JAINUG010001039.1:10000-34872 GCA_029706075.1 Aldrovandia affinis
CCGGGGAGCATGAGGAGGCTAGGGGGGCGCAAGGAGGCCCCCTCGATCCCGCTCGATCCTAACCCCTTCCAGGTGCTGGCGGGGCCTGAGGAGGGGGGACTTTGTACCGGCATGGACTTGGAGCCAGTCTCCCGCTCCCTTACCCGGATTGGGTCCCTGATGGCCTTGTGGATAGCCTGGGAGACATTCTCAAAACGCCTGAAGCGGGGGACTTGGGGGACTTGGGGGCAAATGCCCTTTAAAGAGGATTTGGTGTTTGTTTGTTAGTCTTATCTTATTGTTTCGTCTGTGTTAGTTTTTGTTTTCTTCCCTTATATTTTACCCCCCTTTTTGTTTATAAACTGTGTTTAATTTCAAATAAAACCTTTCTGTGTTGTTGAAACTATTTTGGGGGTGGGTATAAAATAAATGATCTGTGTTTGTTTATTGTGTTTCTTTTCTATGGCTTTTTTTTTTCCGAGCAAATTTAATAAAGTTTTGGACGAAGCTCGGTTTTTTGGTTATGCTTTGCTTAAAATATGAGATTTTACGTTTTCTGCACAAGTTATGTATTATCTTGGTTTGAACTGGTTTCTTTTACGTGATGTACATTTGTATGTATTATGTATTATGTTTATGTCCTTATGTAAGGCATCATTATATGATTTTGTTGTGTTGAAATGATATTGTATTGATTTTGTAAAAGCATTGTAACTGAGCACAACCTTTTTTATTAAAGAAATATAAAAAAAAATCTGTTCTTATCAGTTTAATATCTGATATGTCCCCCATCGGGGGACTACATATTAAACGGATTTTTAGAACGGGGAGTCGGAAAAGGAGCTTGCTCCGTCCGCTCCACGCATTGACCCTGTATGGCAGTGTATCAGGGAACAGTGCACCTCTCTTCCTTTGTGTCCAAAAACAGTCTGTCTGTGTGTGTGTGTGTGTGTGTGTGTGTGTGTGTGTGTGTGTGTGTGTGTGTGTGTGTGTGTGTGTGTGTGTGTGTGTGTGTGTGTGTGTGTGGTGTGTGTGTGTGTGTGTGAGTTTGTGAGTTTGGTGTGGTGTGGTGTGGTGTGGTGTGGTGAGTGGTGAGTGAGTGAGTGAGTGAGTGAGTGAGTGAGTGAGTGAGTGAGTGAGTGAGTTTGATGTTGTGTTTGATGTTGCTTTTTAATTCTGCAGCATCACAGGTGGCCAATGGAATGGAACGGAATGGAATGGCAGAGCCACGTGTGCCCTGTGTGTGGAGGTGTGAATGGGTGGCTGCTTGGAGGCGGAACACACTGACTTGGATGGGGACAGTGAACGTGGCTGGGGACAGGGACAGGGACAGGGCCATCGACAGGGCCATCCTGCCGTCCCTGTGGGTTTGGGGGTCCGGGGGGCCGGCGGCCAGAGGGGGGCAGTATGCGGTTATCGCTTCTCGGCCTTTTGGCTAAGATCAAGTGTAGTATCTGTTCTTATCAGTTTAATATCTGATATGTCCCCCATCGGGGGACTACATATTAAACGGATTTTTAGAGAAGGGGAGTCGGGAAAAGGAGCTTGCTCCGTCCGCTCCACGCATTGACCCTGTATGGCAGTGTATCAGGGAACAGTGCACCTCTCTTCCTTTGTGTCCAAAAACAGTCTGTGTGTGTGTGTGTGTGTGTGTGTGTGTGTGTGTGTGTGTGTGTGTGTGTGTGTGTGTGTG
The DNA here is from genome assembly GCA_029706075.1 of Aldrovandia affinis. Taxonomy (NCBI): domain Eukaryota; kingdom Metazoa; phylum Chordata; class Actinopteri; order Notacanthiformes; family Halosauridae; genus Aldrovandia; species Aldrovandia affinis. The sequence continues at coordinate 11,673 of JAINUG010001039.1, forward strand.
TGTGTGTGTGTGTGTGTGTGTGTGTGTGTGTGTGTGTGTGTGTGTGTGTGTGTGTGTGTGGTGTTTGTGTGAGTTTGGTGTGGTGTGGTGAGTGGTGAGTGAGTGAGTGAGTGAGTGAGTGAGTGAGTGAGTGAGTGAGTTTGAGTGAGTGAGTGAGTGAGTGAGTGAGTTTGATGTTGTGTTTGATGTTGCTTTTTAATTCTGCAGCATCACAGGTGGCCAATGGAATGGAACGGAATGGAATGGCAGAGCCACGTGTGCCCTGTGTGTGGAGGTGTGAATGGGTGGCTGCTTGGAGGCGGAACACACTGACTTGGATGGGGACAGTGAACGTGGCTGGGGACAGGGACAGGGACAGGGCCATCGACAGGGCCATCCTGCCGTCCCTGTGGGTTTGGGGGCCGGGGGCCGGCGGCCAGAGGGGGCAGTATGCGGTTATCGCTTCTCGGCCTTTTGGCTAAGATCAAGTGTAGTATCTGTTCTTATCAGTTTAATATCTGATATGTCCCCATCGGGGACTACATATTAAACGGATTTTTTAGAGGGGAGTCGGAAAAGGAGCTTGCTCCGTCCGCTCCACGCATTGACCCTGTATGGCAGTGTATCAGGGAACAGTGCACCTCTCTTCCTTTGTGTCCAAAAACAGTCTGTCTGTGTGTGTGTGTGTGTGTGTGTGTGTGTGTGTGTGTGTGTGTGTGTGTGTGTGTGTGTGTGTGTGTGTGTGTGTGTGTGTGTGTGTGGTGTGTGTGTGTGTGTGTGAGTTTGAGTGAGTTTGAGTGTGGTGTGGTGAGTGTGTGGTGAGTGTGTGGTGAGTGAGTGAGTGAGTGAGTGAGTGAGTGAGTGAGTGAGTGAGTGAGTTTGATGTTGTGTTTGATGTTGCTTTTTAATTCTGCAGCATCACAGGTGGCCAATGGAATGGAACGGAATGGAATGGCAGAGCCACGTGTGCCCTGTGTGTGGAGGTGTGAATGGGTGGCTGCTTGGAGGCGGAACACACTGACTTGGATGGGGACAGTGAACGTGGCTGGGGACAGGGACAGGGACAGGGCCATCGACAGGGCCATCCTGCTCCTCACTCACTCACTCACTCACTCACTCACTCACTCACTCACTCACTCACTCAAACTCACTCAAACTCAAACTCACTCCACTCACTCACACCACACACACACACACACACACACACACACACACACACACACACACACACACACACACACACACACACACACACAGACAGACTGTTTTTGGACACAAAGGAAGAGAGGTGCACTGTTCCCTGATACACTGCCATACAGGGTCAATGCGTGGAGCGGACGGAGCAAGCTCCTTTTCCGACTCCCCGTTCTAAAAATCCGTTTAATATGTAGTCCCCCGATGGGGGACATATCAGATATTAAACTGATAAGAACAGATACTACACTTGATCTTAGCCAAAAGGCCGAGAAGCGATAACCGCATACTGCCCCCCTCTGGCCGCCGGCCCCCCGGACCCCCAAACCCACAGGGACGGCAGGATGGCCCTGTCGATGGCCCTGTCCCTGTCCCTGTCCCCAGCCACGTTCACTGTCCCCATCCAAGTCAGTGTGTTCCGCCTCCAAGCAGCCACCCATTCCATTGGCCACCTGTGATGCTGCAGAATTAAAAAGCAACATCAAACACAACATCAAACTCACTCACTCACTCACACACTCACTCACTCACTCACTCACTCACTCACTCACTCACTCACTCCTCACTCACTCACTCACTCACTCACTCACTCACTCCTCAAACTCACTCACTCAAACTCACTCACACACACACACACACACACACACACACACACACACACACACACACACACACACACACACACACACACACACACACACACACACACACACACAGACAGACTGTTTTTGGACACAAAGGAAGAGAGGTGCACTGTTCCCTGATACACTGCCATACAGGGTCAATGCGTGGAGCGGACGGAGCAAGCTCCTTTTCCGACTCCCGTTCTAAAAATCCGTTTAATATGTAGTCCCCCGATGGGGACATATCAGATATTAAACTGATAAGAACAGATACTACACTTGATCTTAGCCAAAAGGCCGAGAAGCGATAACCGCATACTGCCCCCTCTGGCCGCCGGCCCCCCGGACCCCCAAACCCACAGGGACGGCAGGATGGCCCTGTCGATGGCCCTGTCCCTGTCCCTGTCCCCAGCCACGTTCACTGTCCCCATCCAAGTCAGTGTGTTCCGCCTCCAAGCAGCCACCCATTCACACCTCCACACACAGGGCACACGTGGCTCTGCCATTCCATTCCGTTCCATTCCATTGGCCACCTGTGATGCTGCAGAATTAAAAAGCAACATCAAACACAACATCAAACTCACTCACTCACTCACTCTCACTCAACTCAAACTCACTCACTCACTCACTCACTCACTCACTCACTCACTCACTCACTCCACTCACTCAAACTCACTCAAACTCACTCAAACTCACACACACACACACACACACACACACACACACACACACACACACACACACACACACACACACACACACACACACACACACACACACACACACACACACAGACAGTTTTTGGACACAAAGGAAAGAGGTGCACTGTTCCCTGATACACTGCCATACAGGGTCAATGCGTGGAGCGGACGGAGCAAGCTCCTTTTCCGACTCCCGTTCTAAAAATCCGTTTAATATGTAGTCCCCGATGGGGACATATCAGATATTAAACTGATAAGAACAGATTTTTTATATTTCTTTAATAAAAAGGGTTGTGCTCAGTTACAATGCTTTTACAAAATCAATACAATATCATTTCAACACAACAAAATCATATAATGATGCCTTACATAAGGACATAAACATAATACATAATACATACAAATGTACATCACGTAAAAGAAACCAGTTCAAACCAAGATAATACATAACTTGTGCAGAAAACGTAAAATCTCATATTTTAAGCAAAGCATAACCAAAAAAAACCGAGCTTCGGTCCAAAACTTTATTAAATTTGCTCGGAAAAAAGCCATAGAAAAGAAACACAATAAACAAACACAGATCATTTATTTTATACCCACCCCCAAAATAGTTTCAACAACACAGAAAGGTTTTATTTGAAATTAAACACAGTTTATAAACAAAAAAGGGGGGTAAAATATAAGGGGAAGAAAACAAAAAACTAACACAGACGAAACAATAAGATAAGACTAACAAACAAACACCAAATCCTCTTTAAAGGGCATTTGCCCCCCCCAAGTCCCCCAAGTCCCCCGCTTCAGGCGTTTTCAGAATGTCTTCCAGGCTCTCCGCAAGGCCATCAGGGACCCAATCCGGGTAAGGGAGGCGGGAGACTGGCTCCAAGTCCATGCCGGTACAAAAGTTCCCCCCCTCCTCAGGCCCCGCCAGCACCTGGAAGGGGTTAGGATCGGCGGGATCGGGGGGCCTCCTGCGTCCCCCTAGCCTCCTCATGCTCCCCGGACAGCGCCCTCTTCCTCACCGGCTTGGTCACCCAGCCGGCCTCTCCAGCTCCCTCAGGCTCCATAGAGTCCCCCCACTCCTGTGGGGAACCTCCTGCCTCAGGGGTTGGACAGGGACTCCACCTCGGACTCCTCTCCGGTCCTCCGATTCAACCTGCCACGGAGCCCATGCGACTCCCCTCCCGGGCTGTGCCTCCACCTGTGGAATCTGCTCTCCTCACGCCCCCACCTGTGAGAGATCTGGAGCGAAAACTTGAGGGGGAAACGCCCCCTCCCTCGCCCAAACATGAGCGGACCGGATTGTCCAGCAAGCGCCACCAAGCCCAGGACCGGGCTGTGGTCGGTACCTGGACCTGGAGCAGGACCCTGGTCAGGAGCGGGAGCAGGAGCCTGGGCAGAAACAGGGAAACACATACGGCGCAGGGACAGGCGCGGGGCGAGAGCCTGGCCGGGACGGTCTTCAGGGGCTCGTTATCTTGTTCTTTGATCGCTGGGGCTCATTACCAGCATGTGCAAACATCCTCTTTGGTTTCCACTTCCCAAAAATGGCATCCGCTCCTTCTCGGACGCGGATGTCGGTACAGGAACGGACCCGGGCGCTGGAAAAGGTCTAGTGGTGAAGGGGGTGGAAGGGTGCAAACAGAAGGGGTAGTGGGGGAAGCGATGGGGGAGGCTGAGAGGGTAGTGCTTGATGGAGTGGAGGGGTGGTGGGGGAGAGGAATGGATAGTGATGGGGGAGGAGGAGAACAGCACATGGGGCGACACACAAACTGAGGCTGATGACTGTGCCACAGCTGCAGGCGTGCCTGGAGGCGGAGGACCGAGCTGCTATAAGAGCTAAGCCCGGGACCTAAAGCCGACCCAGGAGCAACATCCGCCCCTGGTTTTACACCCGGGGCTGGCACAGCCACTACCACCTCCGGGCCACCAGAGGGCGCTGCACCCCCAGGAGGCACCAGTCGGCCGACCTCCTGGCGGCCACCTGAGGGCTCTTCACCCCCAGGAGGCACCAGGTGCTCGACCGCATGGTCGTTAGGAGCCTGATCCTGAGCAAACAAATTCAGCAAAGCTTTTTTGTTTCAAAGGACAGGCCCTGAAAAAGGTGTCCTTCCGCTCCGCACAGACTGCAAAGTTTAGGAGCTTTGCAATCCTTACTCACATGCTCAGCCGATGCGCAATATCTGCATCGAGTCATGTCGGCCTGGCACACCTCTTTGGAATGCCCGGTCCGACTACACTTCCTGCAGTACATTGGCTGCCCAGGGTAGTACAAGAACCCCTTGTCACTTCCAATGGAGAAGCTCCCGGGGGGGTAGGTATAGTTAATCCCCTCCCCAGGGTTTCGCCGGCCTCACGGACGAGGAAACGCCGCTTCCGTTCCAAAACCCAAACTTGTTCAGGAGCTTCTCCCCTGTTTGCTTCACCACCTTCTCAACATATTTGCTTAAAAAACACAAAATGTCTTGATCCGTGACGAAAGGGTTGTACATATGCACAGTCAGCGGTCTGAAACCCTGTGCATGGAGAAGCTCTACTCGAACTCCCTCAAACACAGGGTCATCCCGCTTGACCTTGCACAAATCAAAACATGCAAGCACCGCAGTCTCCGAGAAAAACGTCAAATCAACACACCCCTGTGAAAATATGAAATCCTGCATGCAATAAATTTCCTTAATCTTGATCTTAGCCAAAAGCCGAGAAGCGATAACCGCATACTGCCCCCTCTGCCGCCGGCCCCCGGACCCCCAAACCCACAGGGACGGCAGGATGGCCCTGTCGATGGCCCTGTCCCTGTCCCTGTCCCCAGCCACGTTCACTGTCCCCATCCAAGTCAGTGTGTTCCGCCTCCAAGCAGCCACCCATTCACACCTCCACACACAGGGCACACGTGGCTCTGCCATTCCATTCCGTTCCATTCCATTGGCCACCTGTGATGCTGCAGAATTAAAAAGCAACATCAAACACAACATCAAACTCACTCACTCACTCACTCACTCACTCACTCACTCACTCACTCACTCACTCACTCACCACTCACTCACTCACTCACTCACTCACTCACTCCACTCACTCACTCAAACTCACACACACACACACACACACACACACACACACACACACACACACACACACACACACACACACACACACACACACACACACACACACACACACACACACACACACACACACACAGACTGTTTTTGGACACAAAGGAAGAGAGGTGCACTGTTCCCTGATACACTGCCATACAGGGTCAATGCGTGGAGCGGACGGAGCAAGCTCCTTTTCCGACTCCCGTTCTAAAAATCCGTTTAATATGTAGTCCCCGATGGGGGACATATCAGATATTAAACTGATAAGAACAGATACTACACTTGATCTTAGCCAAAAGGGCGGCGATAACCGCATACTGCCCCCTCTGGCCGCCGGCCCCCGGACCCCCAAACCCACAGGGACGGCAGGATGGCCCTGTCGATGGCCCTGTCCCTGTCCCTGTCCCCAGCCACGTTCACTGTCCCCATCCAAGTCAGTGTGTTCCGCCTCCAAGCAGCCACCCATTCACACCTCCACACACAGGGCACACGTGGCTCTGCCATTCCATTCCGTTCCATTCCATTGGCCACCTGTGATGCTGCAGAATTAAAAAGCAACATCAAACACAACATCAAACTCACTCACTCACTCAAACTCACTCACTCACTCACTCACTCACTCACACAAACTCACTCACTCACTCACTCACTCACCTCACTCACACTCACTCACTCACTCAAACTCACACCACACTCACACCACACACACACACACACACACACACACACACACACACACACACACACACACACACACACACACACACACACACACACACACACACAGACAGACTGTTTTTGGACACAAAGGAAGAGAGGTGCACTGTTCCCTGATACACTGCCATACAGGGTCAATGCGTGGGGCGGACGGAGCAAGCTCCTTTTCCGACTCCCGTTCTAAAAATCCGTTTAATATGTAGTCCCCGATGGGGACATATCAGATATTAAACTGATAAGAACAGATTTTTTTTTTTTTGTATTTATTTTATTAATTTGCATAACGTGATACAGATCATGACAGTACAACACTTTTAACATCACTCTTAACTAAATCGTATGGATCTGATAAACAACAGATCCCATAATCTTAAACAAAACACATGTAATACCCACTAAGGCAACCCTGCCTTAGGACCATTTCCTTTATTCATTTGTTTTATTATTCATAAAAACAGAAAGCGGAAAACAGAAGAGAAAAAACGCAACCCACACACAGTTTACATGAAGACCTGGGCCAAGAAACCCCAACGCCCCAGCTCCACTCCCTCCCGTGTACCACTCGGTCCATCCGGATCCTTCCGGCTACCCTCCCCGGAACCGGTGGTACTCCTGCGCGGGGCTCGTGACCCGTACCCTCTTACCGACCACCGCCATCCTCGCCTCCCATAGTACCAACCGCATAGCCGAGAAGGTCCCACAGCACACCCGAGGTCACTGGACGGCAGGAACCCCAGGCCACGGCGGTAGACCACCCCATCCCGCGACAGCACATGGCCGGGCCCGACCCTCCGCAGGAGGCCCCGGACCAGGGCCCAGAACTCCCCCGCGTAGGGACAGTCCCAGAAGACGTGAAACACCGTTTCCGGTGCCCCACACCCCCTGGGACACAAGGAGCTGGCTGTGCAGCCGTGCCGGTGCAGGGTCTCCCGCACCGGCAGTCGGCCCAGCGCGCATCGCCATTGCAGGTCACGCACGGCACCCGGCGCCCCGCCGCCGCTCACCCTACTCCAGACCACCCCTGCGGGTACTCCGGACGGGGTCACGGCGTGCCCGGGACGCCAGCCTGGCGTACAGGGCCCTGTGGTCAGTGGCCTCCTCCCGCGTAGCAGGGCGAAGGACACTGGCGCAGGAACCGCATGACCGACCTGTAAACCGGGGACGGAGTCTCGAGCGCGGCACCACGTGAGAGAGCGCCACCAAGTGCCTAAAAAACCCCGCCAGGTAAAACCTAGCGAAATAATAGCACCTGTGCGGCGCCCTCTCCAGAAAGATCCTGCTAGCGAAACAGGCATGCAGCACGTCCAGCTTCAATGGGATCCTGGGGACGCCCCGCCCCCAGACACCGGCATGTACATGAGCTCCCGAGTCACGTACTCATACCTGCCGCCCCACAAGAACCGGAAAACCAGCCTCGTGAGGGCGAGCTTGGTACGAGCAGGGACCGGGAACACGTACGCCAGGTGAATAAGGAGCGGCAAGAGCACCGACCGCACCACCACAACCCTGCCAGTCAGTGACAGCTGACGGCGGGTCCCAACGCCCAGTCTGGTGCGCACCAGGTTGAGCCTGGCCTCCCAGTTCAGTGCCGCGCTTTCGCGAGCAAAGAACCGGACGCCCAAGATCTTAAGCCCACCTGTGCACACACTAAACCCACCGCCACTTCTGTCGTCCCTCCAGCTGCCGCAGTACAGCACCGAGGACTTGGCAAGGTTCACCTTCGAGCCTGTACCAGCCCCAAAGAGGTCGGTCAGAGCCGAATCCGGGCCAGCGGCGTGCGGACGACACAAACAAGGTTGTGTCATCAGCGTACTGCTGGACCTTCAGAACCTCGCCGGACGCCCCGGCAGCCGCACCACGTCGTCGACGCCGGGTCCCGGCGCACCAGCTCAGCGAAGGGCTCTATAAACAGGACATAGAGCAGAGGAGAGAGCGGACATCCCTGCCGCACCCCCCCCAACTGCTCCACCGGCCCGCTCAAGAACCCATTCACCCGTACGCAGCTGTACACTCCCGCATACAGCGTGCGCACCCAGCCGATGAACCGAGGCCCGAACCCCATCCGCTTCAGGACCCCATGCAGGAACCCGTGCTGGACCCGGTCGAAGGCCTTCTCCTGATCAATGCTGACCAGGGCCAAAGGCAGATTTCTCTCATCGACCCAGTCCATCACATCCCTCAGAAGGACCAGGTTCAGGCGCATACGCGCCCCGGGACCCCACAGGTCTGGTCCTGACTCACCAGCGCCCCATCACCCGCCGCAGACGGATCACAAGCACTTTCGCAAGTACTTTATAATCCACCGTTAGCAGGGTCAGCGGACGCCAGCTCGCCAGGTCAGTCCTGTCGCCCCCCTTGAAGAGAAGTGCCAGCACGCCCTTTCGCATGGAAGCCGACAGAGACCCCCTCTCCAGGAGGGCCCTGTACACTTCCAGCAGGTCGGGCCCGACGAGCTCCCAAAAGTGCAAAAGAACTCCTTGGGAAGCCCATCGTGCCCGGGCGACCGTCCGTCCTGTAAGGACCACAGCGCCTCTCTCACCTCTTCCAGTGCCACGTCCGCCTCCATGGACTGCGCCTCCTCGCTCTCCAGCCGAGCCGAGACACAGTCCAAGAGTGCAGCCTCCGCCACCGGATCACAGGCCCGCCTGCTGAAGAGCTCAGCGTAGTAGGCCTCTGCCACTGCCAACATCGCCGAGCCCTCAGCCACGGTTCCATCGGGCCGCTTTAGACCCTCAAAGGCTGATGCGCCCCGCCGCGCCCTGGCGGCCTGAAAGAAATACGCAGAGGGTTTTTCACCCTCCTCCAGTTCCTTCAGCCGGCTCTGGAAGGCCAGGACCTTCGCCCTCGCCTCCAAGAGCCCCCGGAGCCTCTCTTTCGCCCCCTCGTAGAGGGCCCAGTCCACGTGCTCGCCACGGTTAAGGCGGCCATGGAGATAGGACAGGGACGCCATCCCCCTGGCCACCCCTGCCCTATCCTGCCGCCGTGCCGTGACTGCGTACCGCCGGCAGAATGTTGCAAAACGACTCTTGGCCGCTTCCCACCATTCTACCACGGACGTATACATTGGCCTTAAAGCCCGGACCGATGGATAGAAAGACGTGAAGGCCGCCTTAAAGGCATCGGCTTCCAGCAGCAGAGAGTTAAGCCGCCAGAAGCCTGACCCCCACTTCGGCCCGTCCGTGGGCAGAGAGACCTGTAGCATGTCGTGGTCCGACGCCCACGAGGGGAGAAGAACACACTTCATGCCACATATCCCCCCTCCCACGAAAATGTAGTCCAAACGGCTCACAGCCCCCCTGGAGTTACGCCAGGTGTAACCAGCGTCCCCTGGGTGCACCGTCCGGAACACATCTACTAATGCGAAGTCGCCTATCATCTTTTTCAGGGCTCTGGCAGAGTGGTCGGTAGTTTCCTCCCCCCCCGCCTCCCCCTCCATCCAGACACAGGTTAAAATCCCCACCCAGGATAAGGGACCGCGAGGTCGAGGCACCCGGGCAGCTCCCGGATGACCTCCAGCCTGCGGCCCGCCTGAGCGGCGCATAGACATTTATAATCCGATATTTTTCGGATTTGAATTTACAATCAGCAAAAAGCACCCTCCCTGAAATAAAACCCACCACCTCTTCAATAACAAAAGAAAAACCCCGAAACAAAATCCCCACGCCATCTGAGTGGACCCCCCCCACCGACCACCCAGATGGCCCCCACACCCATTCCCGTGTGAAGGCGGACACGTCCTCCTCATCCCTCAGGTGTACCTCCTGCAGGAGGAACACATCCCCCTGCATGGAGGAGAGCGTGGAGAACAGTGCCGCCCTCTTCGCCGGGTCCCGAAGGCCCCGTGCATTTAACGTAATTACAGTGAACATTAATAACAGTAAAAGTGCTCACCCACAAATGACAGCTTACCCACCCACCACATTACTTCCCCCCCTCCCCCAGTCCAGATGGTGTTGGTGAGGGGTCAGAGTCCATACCTATGCCCTCCAGGAAGGCATCGGTAAATCCCGCTATGGAGACAGTGCCAGGGGTTAAAGGGGGGTCCGTCTCCATGTCGCAGCCCAGCACTTCAAATCGGTTGGACAGTTCCATGGTAGGGGGGGGGGGGGCGGGGGGCTGCTTTGCTGCCCCTCTGGCCTATCCCGACGTCCGAAGACGCCCGCTTCCTTATGCTGCCCTTAGGTAGGGACCATTCCGGGCCGTCGTTCCCCTCAGATGCCGTTGTGGAGACCCCCTCAAGAGGGTCTGGGAATCCCCCACGCCGTCACCTGAGCAGCCGTCGCCACGGCGACGCCGCCGTCCTCCGCACCGGGAGCCGAAACAGGGGAAGCAGGGCCGTCGCGGAATCCGGGACAGGTAGTGCAGAGTCCAGGGAAACAGGGGCAGGGACTGTAGATGGGGAAGGGGAAACTGGAGCGGGGGCAGGGGCAGGGGCTTGGACATCAGCTGCAGCTGCAGCCTCCCGGGCTCTGGAGCACTCCCGGATTCGCCTCCGGGTCTTTCCCTTTTCCCCAGCTGGCGCCTGCGCTGCCTCACCCGGGCCACCAGATGGCAGCGCCTCCAGGGGGCCTCAATGAAGGCTCGACCTCATGCCCTTCACCCACCCGGAAGAGCTCCGCGAAGGAGCGCTTCCTGTCTGGGCACATGCGGAACATGTGGCCGGCCTTCCCACAAAGGCTGCAGGTTTTTGGGGCCTTGCAGTCCTTGGCCTCGTGGTCGTGGCCCGTGCAGATGCGACACTTGTTCGCCTGGCACACCTCTTTGCTGTGGCCGATGGTGCCGCACCGGCGACAGTACACCGGCTGGCCAGGGTAGTATAGGTAGCCCCTATCTGCCCCGATAGCGAAGCTACCCGGAGGGTGGACAAGGCCTCCCACCCCCCTCTCATCCTTTTTCAGCCTCACATAAAAACAGCGTTTGCCAGTCCAAAAGCCAAACTGGTCAAGGATTTTCCCACCTAGCTTGACTTCATCGCAAAAAGCGTTTCAGGAAGACTGCAATGTCCTCCTCATTGACGAAAGGGTTGTACATATGTACAGTTATAGGCCGCTGCACTTGGGAGCACAGCAGCTCTACCCTGACGCCCTCCATTGCAGGGGCCTTCATGCAAGCCATGCATTTTCTATAACATGCCACACACATGGGATCCGTAAAAAAAGTCAAATCAAAGAACCCACGTTGGGAAAAATCTTGCAAACAATATACCGTCTTCGCATCAACCGAAAGCAAATCTTTAACAATAAAAAAATTTTTTACAAAAAAATCCAGGGTGAACTTACTTTTACACTTTCCATTGGCCACACCTCCATCGAATCTGATAGTGTTCTTAAGCCGCGCCCTGAAGGCCGGCACTCCTCCATCCATGGATGAGGCTGTCATCACTCTCTTGTCCAATGATCTTAGCCAAAAGGCCGAGAAGCGATAACCGCATACTGCCCCCCTCTGGCCGCCGGCCCCCCGGACCCCCAAACCCACAGGGACGGCAGGATGGCCCTGTCGATGGCCCTGTCCCTGTCCCTGTCCCCAGCCACGTTCACTGTCCCCATCCAAGTCAGTGTGTTCCGCCTCCAAGCAGCCACCCATTCACACCTCCACACACAGGGCACACGTGGCTCTGCCATTCCATTCCGTTCCATTCCATTGGCCACCTGTGATGCTGCAGAATTAAAAAGCAACATCAAACACAACATCAAACTCACTCACTCACTCACTCACTCACTCAAACTCACTCACTCACTCACTCACTCACTCACTCACTCACTCACTCACTCAAACTCACTCAAACTCACTCAAACACACACCACACCACACCACACACACACACACACACACACACACACACACACACACACACACACACACACACACACACACACACACACACACACACACACAGACAGACTGTTTTTGGACACAAAGGAAGAGAGGTGCACTGTTCCCTGATACACTGCCATACAGGGTCAATGCGTGGAGCGGACGGAGCAAGCTCCTTTTCCGACTCCCACGTTCTAAAAATCCGTTTAATATGTAGTCCCCCGATGGGGGACATATCAGATATTAAACTGATAAGAACAGATTTTTTTTTTTTATATTTTTTTAATAAAAAAGGTTGTGCTCAGTTACAATGCTTTTACAAAATCAAATACAATATCATTTCAACACAACAAAATCATATAATGATGCCTTACATAAGGACATAAACATAATACATAATACATACAAATGTACATCACGTAAAAGAAACCAGTTCAAACCAAGATAATACATAACTTGTGCAGAAAACGTAAAATCTCATATTTTAAGCAAAGCATAACCAAAAAAAACCGAGCTTCGGTCCAAAACTTTATTAAATTTGCTCGGAAAAAAAACCATAGAAAAGAACCACAATAAACAAACACAGATCATTTATTTTATACCCACCCCCAAAATAGTTTCAACAACACAGAAAGGTTTTATTTGAAATTAAACACAGTTTATAAACAAAAAGGGGGGTAAAATATAAGGGGAAAGAAAAAAAAAACTAACACAGACGAAACAATAAGATAAGACTAACAAACAAACACCAAATCCTCTTTAAAGGGCATTTGCCCCCCCCAAGTCCCCCAAGTCCCCCGCTTCAGGCGTTTTGAGAATGTCTCCCAGGCTATCCACAAGGCCATCAGGGACCCAATCCGGGTAAGGGAGCGGGGAGACTGGCTCCAAGTCCATTCCGGTACAAAAGTTCCCCCCCTCCTCAGGCCCCGCCAGCACCTGGAAGGGGTTAGGATCGAGCGGGATCGAGGGGGCCTCCTTGCGACCCCTAGCCTCCTCATGCTCCCCGGACAGCGCCCTCTTCCTCACCGGCTTGGTCACCCAGCCGGCCTCTCCAGCTCCCTCAGGCTCCATAGAGTCCCCCCACTCCTGTGGGGTTGCCCCTGCCTCCAGGGGGTTGGACAGGGACTCCACCTCGGACTCCCCTCCGGAGTCCTCCGATTCAACCTGCCGGGGGGGGTACAGCCCATATGACGTCCCCTCCGGAGCTGTCGCCTCCACTCCAAAGAATCTGCTCTCCTCACGTGCCCCCACCTGTGGGAGATCTGGAGCGAAAACTTGAGGGGGGAAACGCCCCCTTCCTCGCCCAAACATGAACGGACCGGATTGTCCAGCAAGCGCCACCAAGTCCAGGTCCGGAGCTGTAGTCGGTACCTGGACCGAAGCAGAACCCTGGTCAGGAGCGGGAGCAGGAGCCTGGGCAGAAACAAGGAACACATACGGCGCAGAGACAGCGCGGGGAGCGGGAGCCTGAAGCCGGGACGGTTTCAGGGGGCTCAGTGTCTTGTTCTTTGATCGCTGGGGCTCATTACCAGCCTGTGCACCAAACCTCTTGGATTTCCACTTACCAAAAATGGCATCCCGCTCCTTCTCGGACGCGGATGTCGGTACAGGAACGGACCCGGGCGCTGGAAAAGGTCTAGTGGTGAAGGGGGTGGAAGGGGTGCAAACAGAAGGGGTAGTGGGGGAAGCGATGGGGGAGGCTGAGAGGGTAGTGCTTGATGGAGTGGAGGGGTGGTGGGGGAGAGGAATGGATAGTGATGGGGGAGGAGGGGAGAACAGCACATGGAAGCGACCCACAAACTGAGGCTGATGACTGAGCCACAACTGCAGGCGTGCCTGGAGCGGAGGACCGAGCTGCTATAAGAGCTAGCTCGGGACCTAAAGCCGACCCAGGAGCAACATCCGCCCTGGTTTTACACCCCGGGCTGGCACAGCCACTACCACCTCCGGGCCACCAGAGGGCGCTGCACCCCAGGAGGCACCAGTCGGCCGACCTCCTGACGGCCACCTGAGGGCTCTTCACCCCCAGGAGGCACCAGGTGCTCGACCGCATGGTCGTTAGGGAGCCTGATCCTGAGCAAACAATTCAGCAGCGAAGCTTTTTGTTTCAAAGGACAGGCCCTGAAAAGGTGTCCTTCCGCTCCGCACAGACTGCAAAGTTTAGGAGCTTTGCAATCCATACTCACATGCTCAGCCGATGCGCAATATCTGCATCGAGTCATGTCGGCCTGGCACACCTCTTTGGAATGCCCGGTCCGACTACACTTCCTGCAGTACATTGGCTGCCCAGGGTAATACAAGAACCCTTGTCACTTCCAATGGAGAAGCTCCCGGGGGGGTAGGTAAGGTTAATCCCCTCCCCAGGGCTTCGCCGGAAGCGGACGAGGAAACGCCGCTTCCCGTTCCAAAACCCAAACTTGTTCAGGAGCTTCTCCCCTGTTTGCTTCACCACCTTCTCAACATATTTGCTTAAAAAACACAAAATGTCTTGATCCGTGACGAAAGGGTTGTACATATGCACAGTCAGCGGTCTGAAACCCTGTGCATGGAGAAGCTCTACTCGAACTCCCTCAAACACAGGGTCATCCCGCTTGACCTTGCACAAATCAAAACATGCAAGCACCGCAGTCTCCGAGAAAAACGTCAAATCAACACACCCCTGTGAAAATATGAAATCCTGCATGCAATAAATTTCCTTAATTTCCAGTTTTAACGTGCCCTTCACTATTTTATTACAAAAGAACTCCAAAGTGAATCTCTTCCTTACCTCCAAGTCCGTTCCTGCAGCAAATCGCACCGTGTTCTTCATCCGCGCCCGGAAGGCCGGCAATCCACCATCTAAGGATGTGGCCATCGTCTCTCCCCTCTTGATCTTAGCCAAAAGGCCGAGAAGCGATAACCGCATACTGCCCCCCTCTGGCCGCCCGGCCCCCGGACCCAAACCCACAGGGACGGCAGGATGGCCCTGTCGATGGCCCTGTCCCTGTCCCTGTCCCCAGCCACGTTCACTGTCCCCATCCAAGTCAGTGTGTTCCGCCTCCAAGCAGCCACCCATTCACACCTCCACACACAGGGCACACGTGGCTCTGCCATTCCATTCCGTTCCATTCCATTGGCCACCTGTGATGCTGCAGAATTAAAAAGCAACATCAAACACAACATCAAACTCACTCACTCACTCACTCACTCACTCAAACTCACTCACTCACTCACTCACTCACTCACTCACTCACTCACTCACTCACTCACTCAAACTCACTCAAACTCACTCAAACACACCACACCACACACACACACACACACACACACACACACACACACACACACACACACACACACACACACACACACACACACACACACACAGACAGACTGTTTTTGGACACAAAGGAAGAGAGGTGCACTGTTCCCTGATACACTGCCATACAGGGTCAATGCGTGGAGCGGACGGAGCAAGCTCCTTTTTCCGACTCCCCGTTCTAAAAATCCGTTTAATATGTAGTCCCCGATGGGGGACATATCAGATATTAAACTGATAAGAACAGATTTTTTTTTTTTTTTTTTGAAAAATTTGCCACCGCATTTTACATACATTTACGCAAAATACAGAATGCAAACAATAATCAGGGCATACAGTACATATTCATTCACTTCTCATTATTCCTTTATATTCCCTAATTCTTTTTATATTTCTTTTTATTTTCTTTCCCAATCAACATGCATGTACAGCCAGTAACCAGTCAAAACTGATCTAAAATCTCAACTCAAAAACAGAAAGCCATGCAGACATAACTTAAACATGTATCATAAACAAAACAAAACTTCAGATTCCCAAATCATAACATCTTTTTCACACTTTACACTAACCATCGTACCTGATGGTTTAAGCAAAGTAAACAAACCATGGCACTTTTATTAAACACTCACAACATCAAAGAACCAAAATCTCCTTACAAAAGAAAAACGCACAAAAAGGAAGACAGAAAACATCACAAATTAAGGAAGACAACACACAGAAAACGAAAACTGAAAAAACGGAAAAATCTTCTAAGGGGCCCCTGCCCCCCCCTTGTCCCCCACGCCATGCGGCGCCTGGTCCATATCCACTGCCTCTAGAATGTTCTCCGCTGCCCAACTGTCCGGGAAAGGAAGCGGGGACTCCAGACTCAGGTCCATGTCCGTGCAGAACTCTGCCCCCTCCTCAGACCCCGCCAGCACCCCGTAGCGGTTGTCTAGCGGGATCGAGGGGGCCTCCTTGTGGCCCCTGCCCTCCTGATGTTCTCCGGAGAGGGGCCTCTTCCGCACGGGCTTTGTGTTCCAGCCCTCAGCTCCGTCTCCCGGGTCTTTGGTGTCCCCCCAGTCCTTTGAAGTCTCCGAGTCCGGCACAGTAACGGGGGGCACCCCCACCAGGGGGGGATTCGCAGCAAGAACTGGAGGGGGGGCACGTGCCCTCCCTCGCCCAGACAAAGGCTGCCCAGAGGGCACAACCGGAGCGGCGTCGACCAGGAGCTGGAGCTGGTGCGTTCACTGGGACCGGAGCTGGAACTGGCCTCAAGACAGGAGTAGCGGCAGGAGCAGGACCAGGAACCTGGGAGGGAGAAGAGGCAGGGGCAGGGACAGGGACAGGGACAGGGACAGGAGTCTGGGTAGCAGGATCCCGGGCAGCAGCAGGAGCCTGGTTGGGAGCAGGAACCGGGGCGGGAGCTGGGGCAGGAGCAGGAGCCCGAGTGGGCGCAGGAGCAGGTGCCCGGACAGCTACCGGGCCCTTTGACTGGGCTGGTGCCTGGCCCAGAGGAGGCCATTCCTCTGCTGTCTTTGCTCCCCGGGTGGGGATACCGGCCTGGTCGGGCGCGGAGCGGGATGCGGGAGCGGACTCAGAGGCTTGAGGAGGTGTGGTAGTGATGGGAATAATAACTGAAATAGTGGTGGGGAGGGTAGTGGGGGGAGTGGTGGGAAGTGAGGAGGGGGTGGTGGTAGGAGAGGAAGTGAGGGGGGGGGGAGGTGAAGAAGGGGCAGGCTTTGGAACTGGGATCGGAGCCAACGCTGGAGCCAAAACACTAACTCCAGCAGCAGACGTGCCCGGAGCGGAGGCCCGATCAGCTTTAAGAGCTAGCCCAGGACCTGGATCCGCCCCAGGAGTAACATCCGTCCCTGGGTTTGCACCCGGGGTCAGCGCTGCCACCACCACCCCCGAGCCACCAGAGGGCGATGCACCCCCAGGAGCCACCAGGTGGCCGACCGCATGGTCGTCAGAGCTCTGTCCTCCACCAAACAATTCAGCGAATGTTTTCTTTCGCAGAGGACAGGCTCTGAACAAATGCCCCTCCAACCCACACAGGCTGCATTTCTTAGGGGCCTGACAGTCCCGGCTAGTATGGTCACCCGAAGCACAAAAGCGGCATTTGGTCAAATCTTCCGGGCACATTTCTTGCATGTGCCCGGCCTTATTGCACCTCCTGCAATGCTCCGGCTGACCCGGGAACAGTAGGTACCCCTTGTCAACCCCGATAGCAAAGCTCCTCGGCGGGTAGGAAAAGCCTAGCCCGTCAGGCTCCTTCTTAAAACGGACCATATAGGACCTTTTCCCATTCCAATAACCATACTTATTCAAAAGTTTTTTCCCATTCTTCACCTCAGAGCAGAACCTACTTAAAAAAATAATCAAATCCGTCTCCGAAAAAAAAGGGTTGTACATATGAATAGTCAAGGGCCTCACCTCCGCACCTTCAAGGAGCTCGACACGAATTCCCTCAAAGCGCGGAGGAACAAAATCACATTTCATGCGCCTAGCCAAAAGAACAGCGTGCCAAGAAGAATGTGTACTTATATCAAAAAAACCCTGTGCACTGAAATCCTGTATGCAATGAACATTATCCGGGTCCAGTTTATATACCTTCTGCAATACTTCTAAGATAAGAAAATCAAGTGTAAACCTCCTTCTTACCTCTTTGCTCACTCCCAAATTAATACGCACCGTATTCTTAATCCGCGCCCATTTGGCCGGTAATCCTCCATCCGAAGATGAGGCAGTCATCATCTTCCACGTTTTGATCTTAGCCAAAAGGACGAGAAGCGATAACCGCATACTGCCCCCCTCTGGCCGCCGGCCCCCCGGACCCCCAAACCCACAGGGACGGCAGGATGGCCCTGTCGATGGCCCTGTCCCTGTCCCTGTCCCCAGCCACGTTCACTGTCCCCATCCAAGTCAGTGTGTTCCGCCTCCAAGCAGCCACCCATTCACACCTCCACACACAGGGCACACGTGGCTCTGCCATTCCATTCCGTTCCATTCCATTGGCCACCTGTGATGCTGCAGAATTAAAAAGCAACATCAAACACAACATCAAACTCACTCACTCACTCACTCACTCACTCAAACTCACTCACTCACTCACTCACTCACTCACTCACCACCACTCACTCACTCACTCACTCACTCAAACTCACTCAAACTCACTCAAACTCACACACCACACCACACCACACACACACACACACACACACACACACACACACACACACACACACACACACACACACACACACACACACACACACACACACACACAGACAGACTATTTTTGGACACAAAGGAAGAGAGGTGCACTGTTCCCTGATACACTGCCATACAGGGTCAATGCGTGGAGCGGACGGAGCAAGCTCCTTTTCCGACTCCCGTTCTA
Source organism: Aldrovandia affinis (assembly GCA_029706075.1). Taxonomy (NCBI): domain Eukaryota; kingdom Metazoa; phylum Chordata; class Actinopteri; order Notacanthiformes; family Halosauridae; genus Aldrovandia; species Aldrovandia affinis. Next base: position 30,479 of record JAINUG010001039.1, read on the forward strand.
AAAATCCGTTTAATATGTAGTCCCCGATGGGGGACATATCAGATATTAAACTGATAAGAACAGATACTACACTTGATCTTAGCCAAAAGGCCGAGAAGCGATAACCGCATACTGCCCCCTCTGGCCGCCGGCCCCCGGACCCCAAAACCCACAGGGACGGCAGGATGGCCCTGTCGATGGCCCTGTCCCTGTCCCTGTCCCCAGCCACGTTCACTGTCCCCATCCAAGTCAGTGTGTTCCGCCTCCAAGCAGCCACCCATTCACACCTCCACACACAGGGCACACGTGGCTCTGCCATTCCATTCCGTTCCATTCCATTGGCCACCTGTGATGCTGCAGAATTAAAAAGCAACATCAAACACAACATCAAACTCACTCACTCACTCACTCACTCACTCAAACTCACTCACTCCACTCACTCACTCACTCACTCACCACTCACTCACTCACTCAAACTCACTCAAACTCACTCAAACTCACTCACCACACCACACACACCACACACACACACACACACACACACACACACACACACACACACACACACACACACACACACACACACACACACACACACAGACAGACTGTTTTTGGACACAAAGGAAGAGAGGTGCACTGTTCCCTGATACACTGCCATACAGGGTCAATGCGTGGAGCGGACGGAGCAAGCTCCTTTTCCGACTCCCGTTCTAAAAATCCGTTTAATATGTAGTCCCCGATGGGGACATATCAGATATTAAACTGATAAGAACAGATTTTTTTTTTTTTTTTTTATTATAAAAAAGAGCGCAACGTTGTACACTTCACGACAATACAAATCATATTACAGGACAAAATCAAACACACCATGAATTAACAAAAGCATTACATGGTACATTCATTAAGGCACAACACCTCGTTTACATTTTACACAAACCATACAACAATACAAATCATATATCATATAACTTTTAACACCATAAATAAACAGAAGCATAACCTAAACATTCTATAAAACACAACACATTTACATTTACTCAAACCTAGAACTTCCAAATTTTATTTTTATTTTTATTTAAGAACATAAACACAAAGGTTTTTAATAAAAGGAAACAAAACGCAAAGTATGAGGTAGCAATTATACCCCCACATAAACACAATCCAAGAATTTTCAACTTTATTCAAAAAACAAACAAACAAAAAAGAGGATTTTAATAAAAGGAATCAAAACACAAAAGATATGGGAGTAAGCTATACCCCGACAAAACACACTCAAGAAGAAACAAAAGAAGAAACAAAAGGACTAAAAGGACGCGCCCGAGACCCCTTTCAAGGATCCCCTGCCCCCCAAGTCCCCCATGTCTCCTTCTCCTTGCTGCATCAAACCCACGCCCGCACTGTCCAGAAAACCGTCCGGAACCCAGGTTTCCGGGTAGGCGAACGGGGAGGCCAGCTCCAGCTCCAGATCCATGGCTGTAGCAAAGTCCACCCCCTCCTCGGTTCCCGCCAGCCCCTCGAAACGGTTACTCAGCGGGATCGAGGGGGGTTCCTTGCAAGCCCTGGTCTCGTCAGAGTCACCAGACAAAGGTCTTTTCCTGCTGGTCTTAACGTGCCAGCCCACGTCTCCAGCACCCTCTGGCTCCATACTTTCACCCCAATCCGGTGGGGTGACCAGGTCAGCTGTAGTGGGGGCCGCCGCCCCCAGAGAAAGGGAGAGGGCCGCCTCTCCAGACTCCGCTGGTGCAGTAGTCTGCAGGGGGGAGAACAGCTCCGGCGACATCACCACTGGAGCTGCCACCTCCACGCCACCGACACCGTTCTCTGCGCACGCCCCCACCCTGGGGGGGTCCGAAGCAGAAGCTGGAAAAGAGGCCAATGCCCTCCCTCGCCCGAAGGCGGGCATCCCGGAGACCGCCAGAGGTGGGCCGCAGGCTGGAGCCGGGTGTGGGCCCGGCGCCGAATTCAGGGCTGTGGCTGGTTCCGAGACCGGAGCCTGAGCCTGGGCAGGAGCGGGAACCTGGGCTGGAGCAGGAGCCTGGACAGGAACAGGAGCCTGGACAGGACCGAGAGCAGAAGCCTGGGGAGGAGTGAGAACAGGGGGGGGGGCAGAAGCAGGGACCGGACCTGTAGGCATCGGGGGTCGTGGAGCTACGATGAGGGGCCACTCCTCATCGGGCGCGTAGATGTCTGCGGAGGCTGACGCAGAAGCGGATGCAGAGGCTGGAGTAGGAGTGGTGGTGGAAGGAAAAGTGGAGGGGACAATGAAGGGGAGGTAGTGGGGGAGTGATAGGAGAGGTGGAGGGGGTGGTGATGGGAGAGGTAGAAGTGGAGGGGGGGGGGGGAGGGAGAGGAATGGGCGTTGAGGCTGACGCTGAGGCCGATGGCTGGGCCTCAGCTACAGGCGTGCCTGGAGCGGGGACTGAAGCTACAGCAATAAGCTTCTCTGACCCTGGAGCCTCCCCGGGAGAAACAACCTTCCCTGGGTTAACACTCAGGGCTGGTGCTGCCACTACCACCCCGAGCCACCAGAGGGCGCTGCACCCCAGGGGCCCCCGGCCGACCGCATGGTGACCTCCAGAGGCAACATCACCCCAGGAGACACCAGGTGGCCGACCGCATGGTCGTTAGGTGCCTGTCCTCCAGCAAACAGTTCCGCGAAAGTTTTCTTTTTGAGAGGACAAGCACGAAACAAATGACCCTCCGCTCCGCACAGACTGCAGGTCTTGGGGGCTTTGCAGTCCCGACTTGCATGGTCACCCGATGCACAATACCGGCATTTGGCCATGTCGGTTTGACACACAAATTTCATGTGCCCCACGCGACCGCACCTCCTGCAGTACAAAGGCTGACCCGGGAAGTACAAATACCCCCTGTCAGCCCCAATTGAGAAAGCTCCCAGGGGGTAGGCGAAACCGCCTACCCCGACGGAGTTACGCTTGAAGCGGACGAGATATCGCCGCTTCCCAGTCCAAAACCCGTACTTGTCTCGAATCTTCTCCCCATTCCTCATCTCCAAACAATAACGGCTCAAAAACACAATAATATCATGCTCACTCACAAAAGGGTTGTAGGTGTGCACCACCAGAGGCCTCCACCCTGTGTCTGAAGGAGCTCCACGCGAACCCCTCCAGCACAGCTGTGTCCCGGTGCTCTAAATAAAAATCATAGCACTGCACAGAGGCAGCCTCCGTGTAGAAACTTAGATCGTAAAAACCATGTGCCCCAAAAATCCCCCAAACAAAAAATTGTGTCTGGATCTATTTTAAACAATTCCTTCACCACATTCACAACAAAGTAGTCCAAGGTGAACCTCCTCCTTACCTCCTTCTCCCCTTCTGCTTCAAACCTCACAGTATGCCTCATCCGCGCCCGATAGGCCGGAAATCCTCCATCATTTGATGAGGTCATGATCCACAAACTCTTTATTTTGGTCTTCGCCAAAAGGCCGAGCGATAACCGCATACTGCCCCCTCTGGCCGCCGGCCCCCGGACCCCCAAACCCACAGGGACGGCAGGATGGCCCTGTCGATGGCCCTGTCCCTGTCCCTGTCCCCAGCCACGTTCACTGTCCCCATCCAAGTCAGTGTGTTCCGCCTCCAAGCAGCCACCCATTCACACCTCCACACACAGGGCACACGTGGCTCTGCCATTCCATTCCGTTCCATTCCATTGGCCACCTGTGATGCTGCAGAATTAAAAAGCAACATCAAACACAACATCAAACTCACTCACTCACTCACTCACTCACTCAAACTCACTCACTCACTCACTCACTCACTCACTCACTCACTCACTCACCACTCACTCACTCAAACTCACTCAAACTCACTCAAACTCACCACACCACACCACACACCACACACACACACACACACACACACACACACACACACACACACACACACACACACACACACACACACACACACACACACAGACAGACTGTTTTTGGACACAAAGGAAGAGAGGTGCACTGTTCCCTGATACACTGCCATACAGGGTCAATGCGTGGAGCGGACGGAGCAAGCTCCTTTTCCGACTCCCCGTTCTAAAAATCCGTTTAATATGTAGTCCCCCGATGGGGGACATATCAGATATTAAACTGATAAGAACAGATTTTTTTTTATATTTTATTATAAATAACCGAAACGTCTAACAGTTACGTAACGATTCACCCATGCTCCTAAACATTCAACCAGACGAGACTCTTCTCCGTGCATGTGCATACCCAACATTCAAAACATACTACACATTCCCATCGATGTATCTTCATACCAATCACCGTCGACCCTGGGATTAACAGCCCCAGGGTTGAGGGCTACATACACCGAGCACACATATAACAATCCAGTACACGAGGGCATCCAATCCCTCCGCTGCACCTTCATTAACGCACGAGGGGCATCTAATCCCAC
>JAINUG010000104.1:0-140000 GCA_029706075.1 Aldrovandia affinis
GAATTTTGGAGGTTGGCCTCTATTGTCATTACTGCCTGGTGAGGGGAATGTGTGGGATATCGCGAGGCCTTTACAGTACAGCTCTTTTGATTAAGCCACAGCCAAGAGCCTCTTATCATGGCAACCTTCAAATGAGAATTCAGTTTGTTATTAATTCTATTGAGGGAGGATATTAAAAATACAAAATTTGAGGAGAGAAACTAGATAACAGAATAGCCTATGAAGCCTATCAAGATCATTGATCTGAGGAGGACACATATAAAGCTATATTAAAGTCTTACTCACAATGACTTGGTCATGCTGTTATCAAATAGAAGAAAATACAAGAAAAATAAAAACAGTACAAAATTAAGTTTATTTATCTTGCAGTTGTGTGGTGTGTTGCCCCCTGTTTGTGGAAACATGTGGTGCGTTAAGGTGAAACGAGAGAGAGAGACTGCAAATCTCTCTTGTAACACCAGCTAAATGCTCTATTTCCTATTCACAGCCTACGGGCTATCAGTGTTTGCCAACATTTAAAACATTATTTGTCATGGTTCTCTTTTTAAATGATTTGTTTTGGCAAAGAACAAATTAGGCAGGGAAAGACAGACAGCCTTTCTTAATTTAGCTGAAATTGAGCTGCAATATTTCCATTGAGTTGTCTTATGTTTGCAGATTCATAACAGATTCATTTTATCTTTGATTTGTCATTGGGAAAAAGGCAGATAGTGATTGAACTCCTGGCAATGCAGCACTTCTCACTAATCACGTTAAAACTCTCTTGGCCGTGCTAAGAAATACAATATTTTAGTTCAATGACTCTGCACCTCAACATCACCGTCTCTGAGTCCTTACAAGGGTCTTTGCGTGCTCATAAAATAATATTTGCAATGCATATATCATGAATGAAGTGATTCTCACAGCTCAAATCTCAGAATTATAGCTATGAAACAACTAGCCACATTTCATAAGCCTGTCACTGCCTAATGCACTGTTCCTGATTACACTTAAGGCCCAGTACTCAATCTCACACTACGAGCTGTTTTGGGCACGAATTAAATGCAAAACAAAGACATTACTTAAGAATACTCACTCACAATAAAATACAAACCCAACTGGGCAGCTGTTTCACGATTTCTGCTGGCACAGTGGGACTCAAAAAGAGAAATAACCCCATTCAGAAGTGATTAGTAAGTTTGGGACATGATATAGTAACATCTCTATCAATAACTGCAGGGGTGATTAACACACAAGGCCACAGTCAGACCGTTCCCTCACCCAGCTTGCAGATACAATTTTACTATAATACATACAATAATCACAATGGGCCATTGTTCCTCAAAATTGTACAACCCTCTCCATCCTGTAGCATTAATGCCTGCAAGGTTGTAGAGAATGGCACTTGTAATAATGTTCAATATTTTGACGATATTTCACAATGCGCAAAGTTAGTTTTCTTTATTTGTGAAGTCTGCCACTTACTGCACCTCCACATCACTGCTGATTCATACCTTGTTACTTGGTGCATTTGGAAAGCATTGGGCCATGATTTTTCTTGAATATAACATGCATGTTTTCATTTACATACAATAGCAAATAACTAAACGAAAAGCATTGCTTTTAACAACACTACGCTTCAAGCTGTTTTCAGACGCAGAGCCATATCTTCAGATTTTGCCTCTTGCAGCTTGAAAAGCCGCAAGACTGAAATCCATTAAATTGTTCTAAACTCGCATGATAAATTCCTCACGTTAAGCAACAGACTTCCTGTGTGGCGGGTTTCAAAGATATGTGCTTTCTTTAAACGCCGTGTGACGCTAATGATCTGGCTTCGAGCGCATCCAGACACGCTGGATCGACAGCAACGCCAGAAGCGAGGCCAGAGGTGTCATTTTGTTACAAGATGAATTGCGTATGAATTAATTCAATACTGTACATTCAAAGACGGAGTGAAGTCGACAGCATTTCAGCCAGCTAATTCACTGCTACTGACTCAAGTGTCCTCCTGCTTGTTTTTCGAGATAGGCTTTGATATTATATTATTAATATTATTATAATATTTTTATATTTTTTGCTTAAATGACAGATTCTCTCACTGCAACGGAAGTTCAAAAATGGCTCTGAGATCATCACTTTCATTCACAGCCTGCGCATGCATCTCATTCATAACTCAATTACCATAGTAACTCGGGTGACCTCCTCATATTGCACTTCCTGTTCAGGTTTGTGAGAAGTAACCAGGGCCACCTGGAAAACCACTGTTTTAAAGGCATTCTTGCATTATACCTAGAAGTCATAAAAGTAAGAAAGATTGTGGCTGACCTGCTAAATAGCATAATGTTCCAAAACTAAAGTACACAGGGTGAGTACACATTGCAGCTGCCAGGACATGTTCTTACATACTTTGGTGGATCAAAAACCATAGCAGACGTTGAAGCACACCTTATCTATGCTTTCCTGGAGGTCCTGGTTATTTGATGCCACTTCCCAGTAAACAACTCAGTTGAAAATTGGCCTTGTCATTTTTATCAGTGAGCCAAAGTTATGTTAACTTTAGGTTGCTTGTCGCCAACAAAAATCAAGCGATCATACAAAACTGAACTGTGAAATGCATTTCTCTGTCTTATTCAATACAGGATTTTTAGGCTCTGTATTGAATAAGACAACAGTCCCTCCTGGAACTCAAGCCAAAAGATCTAATAAGGTGAGAAGGTAATAGGAGAAAAATACTCACTGGATTGAGACTCATTTACTCACTGAACTGAGACTCAGTATTTCGTTTTGGGGCCACCGAAGGTCATCTTATCATGCTGTCAAAGCATTGCTAAAAGTACTAAGAACAGGATATAATGAGGACTGTAGAAACATTGTGAAATAGTTTTACTCGCAGATCAATAGGCAAATTAACATGTTTAGCCATTCATGACGTACTGTGAAGTGTGACCCAGCTAGTATAGGCATAATGAATATAAGGGTAGGGGCCAACCAGCAGACTGGAATGACAAAATATACTCACTAGTGCCATCTGGTGTCAGAGAATGTCTTTACAGTGTTGCCATCTTTGTAGTCCACCTGCGTACAGTTGTACTGTACTTGTTGCAATGGTTGTTTTGTTTATGGCACATGTTCTCATGATTCGGCCAGTTTCAACTGCACTGCTTATTGAGGCACAAGTTTTTAGCCATAGTTGAAAAATCTGAAATAGTAAATTGTAGTGTACCTTATACACTTAATTTTGGTTAAGATGCCATATGAAAAAATGTATCACTTGATACATGTGTAGATGTATTGTGTTGATGAGAATGTGTATACTGTGTTGTTGTGCAGAAACTTATTTGATTGATGCTGCTCTTTTGAGGCACTATTTTTATATTTTTGTTATGCTGTATGTGCAATTACTGTGAAACAGCTAGAGTCCAAGACAAGTTTCCCCACGGGGACAAATAAAGTATATCGTATCGTATACATTAAGCTGCCATATGAAAAAAACGTATCACTAGATAGCAAGCTATGTTAGGATTAACATGAATGTTATTTCCTCTCTTGCCCGACCACTAGCCAGAACTGCCCTCATATGGCGTAGTTTAACTGGAACATAATCGCATAAAGACAGACGCTGCGCTTCTGTAACAACATTAGGCTACACTTTATTTTTAATGAGAACTGTACTTGTTTCATGGTCCCGTGGTTTTCTCCATGGTTTTCTACATTATGCTGATATTCCTTCAACAAATGCCAACAACAAAGCTTTTCCCCCCTCACGGTCAGTCGCTTGAGTGACGCAAAGTGCGTAACCAATCAGCAATAAACAGTGCTGTTAGTCCAGCCCCCAAGGTCCTGTTTGGTACGGTAAGTACCACATCTTGAACAGGCACCAAAAATCAACAACGAGAACCATGCGGAACTGGAACCTTGGGGAATGGAAAACCCCCGGGAAAGTTCCCGTTTTCTAGTGCCAAAAAAGTACCAAAAGTTATGGTTCTCATTATTTTTGTGCAATGGAAAAGGGCCCAATGGTTATTAGAGAAAAACTACTGCTTTTGTTCTAGTGCTGTGAATATGATTAGATACAGTATTAATGTAACACTATACGATCACCTGTTGATTTATTTGTGGAGAACAAAGATTGTGGTAATATTGTAATGCAAATCTCATGTATTTTATATTGGTTATTTATCAATATTATTTAAAAAGTGGAAAAAAAGAAAGGTATTTCCTAGCTGGAGATTTGAATGCAGTTTGCCTAACACATCTTTGACAAGGACTGTCTTTTCTGTGTTTTTACCAGGCTGTGTCAAATAAAGAGGCAAGGAATGAGAGCAAGTCCTGTGTGGCCATACATCTTTCCTGCACTGTAGACACTGAGGAATGCCCCATCATCAGTCTGCCACACAAATGACCCGTTAGACATACAGAAACAACAGGTAATTCTTGGGTAAGTGGTGTGAGTGGTAGAGTAAGACATACAGCCCCTGTCATGCATAATCAGCTGTGGTCAGAGTACTGTACTGTTTTTCCACACTCCCTTTACCTGGGAGTCAGATATGAAGACACTGGCCAATCAGTTGCACTAATTGTTCGATTAACTACCTGGGAGAAAAGAAAACCAGGACCGGATTTGGATTCGTGGGCCAGATTTGGGTAGCCCTGCTCTAAGCTGTGTTTCTCTTTATGTGGAGTGTAAGTGTGAGGCTGGATGGAGCTGAGGATGCTGCATATGGAGTTGATGAAGACACAGCTGTCACAGTGTGATTATCGCATGTGTGACCCCCCAAGGCGATTGCCACGCTGGGGACAATTATGAGTCCCGTAAACAGATCTCCGCTTTTCACAACCAGCTCCAGTCCCGGTGCTCCCATTGGGAAAACCCAATGTCTCTCATCCGGGCGGCTTCTCCTCTGCAAAGATCACAGCTTTGGTGCGTTTCTCAACCTGTTGCCACAGACCACTATAGCAGCCTCAGTGTTGACTAAGTTTAAAAGTTAAGCATGATAGCTAAGTTAAAAAGCCAAAGTGGTTTGATTCCCCGGCCGCCCCAGAGTCGGCTCTGGCTGGGAGTGCCACCGGGGGCGGCAATTGGTTGTCCGCCCCAGACAGGGGGGAGGGAAGCCGACAAGACGTTCGCTGTGTTTGGGAATGGCTCTGGGGTGCCGGAGTTACGGTCGACAGCATGACGAGTGCCGTCTCAGAGGAGACAATACTTCGCCTTTGTCACTACCGGTCACAGGGCTACGGCAGCGAACTACGAGGGAGGGATTGACCTGAAAATAGCGGGAGTAATTGGTTACCAAATTGGGAGAAAATCTGAAACAAATTTTAAAAAAGTGGGGGTCTGTCAGTTAATCATTCGCTCACATCTTAATGAAAGATCGCAGGTGTTCCAGTATGTTTATCACACCCCTGCTCCGAATGTGTGTACACGAGCCACCACTTTGGACAATTATGGTCTCAAAGTAAGAACTTTGCATTCACACCTATTCACACCTCTCTTTGGCTACCTGGGCTTGTTCTACCCCCATCACTCAGGATCTGACCACACCATTCCAAGTGAATTTTGATAGAATTTCAGTTCATTGTTAGCTCACAGATCTTTGGTGATAGTGTGTACCATACTATTTAACAGTCAATACGGTTGTTTGACAGAAGTTACCGTTGATATAATTGGTCACTCATTGGCACCATGTTTATACTTTGTTCAGAGGTAAATTAAGGTGAATAAATTTGCTTTCATTTTGTGATGGAAGCATAAAAACAATATGAAAGCAAATACGCAAGGCCATAAGGAAAAGCAGAACTGGCTTTAATTGGGAGGTGGAGGTCTACAGTACCGAAATCCTAACTGTGAAATACTTTACTGTCTTTCGTCCTTTTTGAAAACAAATACTCCACTATAACTACAGTAGAAAGAGAATAAAAAAATCACATGATCTCACAGCTTGTAACATAATGGAAGCTTGGTGTAGTCACTCTACCGAGAAAGCAAACTGAACATAACACAGATCCATACGTGTGCTGTGTGAGTGTCCAGGCAAACCAAACCCTGAGGTAAAGGGGTGCGGGATTCTCCGCTAGTGAAACAGTACACAGCAAACAATCCTGTTCACTAATAACTTAAAAGCTCTGGCTGCATAACGCATGCTTGGCTCCATATCAATGCACTTGGTGAATGATTGCACAGGCTGGTTACCATGGAGGCAAGCCACAGCAAGAACCCAACTCTCAATTGGTAACAGTCATTTTATTTGCGCAAGGCAAAGAGGGCGTAATTAATACCAGTGCGCAAGGAGGAAGATTGTATGTGGACCTCTCTAACATATTTATGGTAGCCGGTCAGACAGCTTCACTTTGATTCCATGGGGCAAAGTTCCTAAAGAAAGCATCCAGATGTTTTCCCCGCCACCCCTAACCTCCGGTGGCCTGATTGCAAGGGCTTATCAGATAACAACAAGGGCGGGTTTCTCCCAACTCCACTGTCTTGGATCTTTCCTTTTCTTTATCCATTATATAACAATTCCAAAGACGTAAAGAAAAAAGGCTGTATTGTATCTTGAATGGGACAGGTTGTAGTTTGTGTTTCTGGAGAATGTTGGTGTTGGCAATCGTCATCTCTGCTATCACACTCTGGCACTGCGAGCGGCAACATAACAGCATATGATCTAAATCTAGTCCACATGCCCAAGAGCAGGCACTGGTCCAGGTCCTGCAAGGGTATAACCATCAACAAATCTTCCGAACCCTGTAACCAATTTAATTCAAGATTACACAGTTCGATTTCAAAAAGGGAGTGAGTGAGGGAGTGAGGGAATGAGCGTGTGTTTACCAAGGTTAATCCAAAATTAAACTTCAAAGTCCAGAGTGAATGAGCATTCACTCAGAGAAATTACCAAATACACAAAGGCTACTGAAAAGATAATACACTGTCTAAAAGTTTACACGATTATTTCCAGTTTAGATCTGCAGTGTCAAGTTAACCATCCGTGACCCTGACAATCAAATGCTTCCCTCATTCACACTCTACTGTGCTTCCTAAATGAGGAAGGAGTCCTTCACTCAGCATTGACCTGACAGAATAGGCAGCGACAGCAATGAGGACTACAGCTACACCTGGAGTAAAATGGAAGAAAGACATAATGTAGTGTTAATTCAACTTTATTTATAAATACTATAAAAACAACAATACATTATTACTTACATTCTACTCCCAAGTGTACTGGAATTTATTATCACTGATAAGTCCGATTGGCCAAAATATTTGCATTCTGAAATTGAGGTATGATGCCATCTATTGGCCACTTAAGGCAGAGACCAAATGGTAATGAGTCTAATGGTAAAATATCACCAAAACGTCACCATCAACCAAAATTTTACTTGAAAACAGCTTTAATGGTTAATCACAGTATCTTTTTTGTCTTCACGTGATCACAGTATCTTTATTATTGCCACCGTAAATGAAATAACATTGGCTTTTACACAGCAAAGCACAGGTCTCTGGATGTGTGTCATCCAATATACTAGGCACTTGATGCAGCCAAACCCATTATTACTTACAAAACACGTTTACATTTAGAGATTTCTTAATCAGGGTTATTTTAAATATTTTCACATGTCTGGCAGTGTTGTCACATTATATTTACTAGTGCCATTGACTCTAGGCTGGCAATTGTTTTTTGTAATCAAAATACATATTTTTCAATCGAATTATTCTCACCTCAACATACAAGCATAATAGATACCACTCCACTATTATGCTGGGGTGTCAGTAAATTGGGAAACCGTATAAATAAAAGGCACAATAACATGAATACATCGTCTAAATAATTAGTAAAATAACAGAATAATATTTCATTTGAGTACATTTATCCTGAGTCAACATTAAAGAAAACTGCCCATCAGGAAAAAATATATATATTATGTTTGAATAACAAATATAAGCTTTTAAAAAAGTGAGTTTAAAACTCCATAACAGCACGAAACCTTATCACTACATTTTGTAAACAAATTCAACATAAAATGCATCAAAACAATATTTACATACAGTACAGCACATTAATAATTATTTACAAGTGTACAAAATCATACTCTTTTCACTACCCTTGCATATGTTGTGTGAAGCAAGCCACATATATCAGTTTATTGTCAAATATGATTATTTCTTCACACTGAGATATAAGAGTCAAGTGCCAGTGATGCATACAGTTGCATGTAATACTGGGATTGCCATATGACACTAAAGGTCTTTCTTGCAACATTTTGCACATTAGCCACATCCGAGGCTTATTCGGGCAATTGTGATCACTGTAAGTACTTTACGTTCACTCTATTTTCATATTTGCCGCTAACTCCATGAGTTTCATGTACGGAGTATAAAGTGTCTTTGGGTCGAATCTTGCTCTGCGATAGGACTGGCCGTAAAGGGACAGTTTTGGACTGAGGAACTCTCCAGGAGCCTGGGCTGGGCCGGGCTCCGCTGTGCTGGGGTGAACTGGGCCGGGCTGGGCCGGAGTTCGGTAGGCTGCGGTGGTCTGTGTCGTTCTGATCACCACTCCGCCGTGCTGGCTGGAGCTGGACTGCAGCAGTGAACTGTACTGCTTGGGTGAGTACTTGAGCACACTGGACTCCATTCTATTGGGGGGAGCAGGACTAGGCCTGGAAGGCCTGGACAGGAGTGAGGCTGCAGTCTGTGGCTGAATTTCAGGTCTGTGGAAATAATAGAGGAGAGGTAAGAAAAGAAAAAAGAAAAAAGTGGTCAAAAACGAAAATGTGGCCAGGTTGTTAAAGGCACTCGTCAGACTTTTTTTGCACTGGTGTGAGCAGGAAACCACTGGTTCAAGTCTGGGCTATGTCATTAGCAGCCAGGGATCCACATTAGCGGGACACAATTGGCTTGGTCCTGTCATGGTAAAGTGGCCTTAAGTCAACCAGGGCTCCTTTGATTACCACTGCATGACCACCTTCCCGCCTATTTGCCAGGCACCATATTACTGTGAGAGGTGTGCCGCTCCGCTGATCAGCTCAGATTAAAAGGGGAAAAAAGTTCATCGGTCGTACAATGACGCTGCATTCTTTACCTGAGGGGCAGATCACACCCCACTCCAACATCTCTTGTGGACTGAGTCTCTGCAGTCCCGCTCCGCTCAGACATGAAGAAGTTCAGCTTGTCTTCCAGTTCATTATTCTAGGGAAGGAGGCAAGGCAGAAGTCACACTTGGTTCTGAGTCACCTGAGTCACATTTCAAGTCCTTTTACAATTATTCAAGAGAGACGTATATTTGGCCAGTGCTAAAAAGGGAACCACCGTGCAAATAATCACGTCTTACGGGAAATTAGTTCTTTATTTTTCTAGCTACATTCTTCTATGTAGACTCTCCATTTTAAGTTTCGGTGTATGGGTTAATTTTTCTCTGACTGTGTTATTCTTCTGGGGACCTGCTCACCTGCTATTAATTTTATTTTATGATTTGTTGTCCTTAGACAGAACAGGGACCAATATCCACAAACATATAAGAGTGAAGCTTGTGCATGGCATGCATGCTGTACTGCACGTGCAATTTGGCAGTAGTGCTGACGGAATGTTGTGGCTCAGTTTTCTGCATGCTTGGATCCGATAATGCACTTGAAAGAAATGCAACTGTCCAAGGGCACTCCAGAGGGCTGCTCCACAACAATATCCTGTCATTTCACTTGACCTTTTCTGGAATAATTTAAGCAAAATAAGTGAAAATCAACACCTGGGATTTTAGTTTACTTGAACACTCCGAGTAACAGTCAGTTAAGTTCGCTTTGATGGGGAGATTTATAAGCATTTGATATGGCACACCAAACATTCCCAGGTGTGTTTCTGATATATGACCATAGGTTCCATTAAAGGATTAAGTGTTCTGCACCACAGCTGTTGGTCGAGCTAGTTCTTACCTCACACTCGATAATGGCAATCCGGTCCAGTAACTCTGTGATGAACATGTCCTTCTTGGCCACTTTTGCCCGTAATGATTCAACCTGTATATTACCAACGAAGATAACCAAATTAGTATCAGATGTACTGAACGTGTACCTTTTGTCTGTGTGTGTGCGCGCCTGTGTGTGTGTGTGTGTGTGTGTGTGTGTGTGTGTGTCTGTCTGTGTGTGTGTGTGTGTGTGTGTGTGTGTGTGTGTGTGTATGCACATGCTTGTATGTATGTATGCACATATGTATGTATGTATGTATGTATGTATGTGTGTGTGTGTGTGTCTGTGTGTGGGTGTGTGTGCCTGTGTGGGTGTGCGTATGTGTACATATATCTGTGTGTGTATGCGCATGTGTGTGCATGTGTGTGTGTATGTTTGTGTGCGCCTGTGTGGGTGTCTTATGTGTATGTGTATCTGGGTGTGTGTGTGTATGCACGTGTGTGTGTGTGTGTGTGTGTGTGTGTGTGTGTGTGCCTGTGTGTGTGTCTGTGTGGGTGTGCGTATGTGTATGTATATATCTGTGTGTGTGTGCCTGTGTGTGTGTGTGTGTGTGTGTGTGTGTGTATATATGTGTGTGTGTGTGTGTGTGTGTGTGATAAGAGTCCTCCTCACCTCCTCAATCATTCCCTTCACCTTCTTCTGCTGACAGAACACCATGTCATTCAGGTGTTTGATTCTCTCCCGCAGTTCAGAAGCCTCCTCTTCCAGCTGCTGTGATCTGAAACACCCCCATCCTGTGAGCCCCAAACCTGCTCATCACCTGCTATACAGCCATCCGGTGAACCCCACAACTGCTCATAACCCGCTTACACAACCATCCTGCATGTCTCACACCTGCTCACAACCTGCTACACAGACATCCTCTGAGCCTCAAAATAAGTGCTACTCATGAGTGTCACAGATAAATGTGATGCGCTAAAGCAAGGGTGGGCAATTCCAGTCCCGGAGGGCCGGTGTGTGTGTGTTTAGGTTTTTGTTTCTACCAATTACCCCTGGCTCAATTAGCTAATTAGTTGTATACGCCAATGCTGGTTTACTTGTAGATTAGACCACAGTAACATGTTTCATATGGGAACACAAGAACAGTATTCAGCTGTCATTCATGGGCTTATCAAGAAATGTAGCTAAAATGTCAGATCACGTAAATGATTGGGCTAATTAAATCATTAAGAGCAGAAGTTGGCATGAAATCCAGAAACGGATACGGCCCTCCTTGTCCACCCCTGCGCTAAAGGTTCTACTATAACACTCGTATCTGTGAGGCGAATGATAGTGTGATCCTGCACTGAGAGAAGGACAGTGGGCACTTCTAATCACAGAAGTGTGGCGCTCTATCACAGCATGCTACCACTGGCTCTCCTTACCTCCTGACCGAAGCTGCATCCACCTGGTCGGTCTGCTCCAGTCTGCGCAGACGCACTTCACACTCCTGCAGCTTCTGCTGCAGCTGGCCCTTCTCCTGCACACAAATATGCACAGATATTATTTCAGGGCCTGAAAAAATCTACCAAAGAAGCCTACAGAATCCAGACCCAAAACCTGTAATATCCCATAAATACATGGCAGTATTTTATTTTCAGCTTTAAGGTCAACTTATAAGGTTAACTTGGTCAAAAGGTGTATTGTTGGCCCCCCGGGCCTTACCTGTCCCATGCAGTGCAGGAGACGCTCCACTTCACCGATCCTCTCATCCCGCTCGGCGATCTTTGCCTCCGCTATCCTGGCGTTCTGCTCGGCCTCCTCAATCCGCCTCACATAGTCCGTGATTTGTGCCTGGGTTTGAGTCAAAGGAGATCAGGTTTTTCTGTTAGATTACTGTGTTTTAATCTAATTTCAGCTGGTGGTCGAGAGCTTTTCCTGAGATTTAAGAGAATAAGTAAGATTTGTCCCTTTAGTTGTAAAATAATAATAAAAAAGATAAATGCATATATTGTTACTATTGTTATTATTATTATTGACGATAATGCTCATTAGAGTCGTCATAAAAAATGTTCTGCAGTTTAAGAAGTCACCACCAGATGGTGCCACCACCAGAATCAATTGATTTGTTATACTGCTACACATAGTAGGAGGAACCACATTCACACTTGCAGTGTGAATATTCTGCCTCTGCACTAACGCAGAAACTGTTTTGTAAGTCCTGTTGGGGGCTGGGATCAGGGCATTGGATAAACTGATCCTGGATCAGTTGTTGTGAGCTGGAAAGCACACAGTACCTGCAGGGCCTCGATCTCCTCTATGTGCTTCCTCTGCTCCTCCTGCAGCCGTTCCTCGTACTGGCGCCGCAGCTTCAGGGTCAATTCCTGCAGCTTCTTGGAACTGGACTCTTCAGAGGATTCAACCTAATCCGTGGATTACAGGAAACCGGCGGTGCAGTTGAGACCAAATACCATGAGAGCAATGTGGCAAGATGGCCGACAGTGTAGTGTAATGGTTAGGGAACTGGACTTGTAACTCAGAGGTTGCTGGTTCAAGTCCCAGGAGGAGCACTGCCATTGTACCCTTGAGCAAGGTACTTAACCTGAATTGCTTCAGTAAAATATCCAGCTGTATAAATGGATTGTATGTAAAAGAAATGTAAACTGTGTCAAGAGCGTCTGCTAAATGCCTAAAATGTAAATGTCAATGTAAATGCAAGATGGTCCGGAGACAGGGGTGATGCTGGCAATGCTATTTTCCCAACCGTAGAAAATAACACTTGTCAAAGCTGCTCACCTAATTAGAAAGCAGATCATCTGAATCTTAGACTGAATTTGCAATATATTTTCAGTAAAAACAACCTGCTCATAACCTGAGACTGAGGTCACACAGCCAATAACTGAATCTGCTGCGACTCAGCAGGGTGTGATTGTGCCCCTGCCATTCAGCCACATGCTGAAGTGTGAGTGAGTGACAGGAGTCATAGGGTGATGAGATGGAAACAGACAGGGAATCGAGAGGGACAGGTGAGGACAGCAGAAGGGAAGACGACACCAAGCCTCTCAATCAATGCTGCTTTAAAAATCATTTTAAAAATCACGTTCTTTTTCAGCCTGGAAAACAGTTCCCCTCCCCAGAAAACTCTCCTTTTTCTGTTCGAGTGGCAGGTGATCTGTTCGATTCTGGGCGTTTCCCTGTGCACGCGACACATCTCTGACACCCCAGGCCACTGTCGAGAGTGTTTGTCAGCCAGCATCTCTCTGGCACCCTGACTGATGCTGACAGCCACTGGAATGAGCTATGGCAGAAAGTTCTGGAATGTTCCCTCAAGGTGCTTGGCAAAGTCACAAAGTGGTTTGAGGGCAAGCTTGGGGAATTTGTCTTTCTCTCTCTGGCCAGGTATGTCCTGCCTATGTTCTGAGCACTACACATTTTAATCACCATTGTGCTGTCAACTTCTAATTTCACCTGTCCCATCAGTTCTGTATCATGCTGAGGAATCTGCTCTGCCTGGCCTGTACCATCCATGTGTGTGGGGGGTGTACGGTACCTTCAGTCTGAGGGTGGTGTTCTCTGTGCGGGCAGCAGCCAGCTGCCTTTCCTTCTCTTTCAGTTGGTCCTTGGCTTTCTGAAAGGAGCTTCGCAGACTCTTCATCTCCTCATGGCTCTGCACCCGACTCGAACAGTTCTCCAGCAGGGATTTCTGCAACACCAGCATATCCGGTCATAATTCAGTCCAGGGTCAGGGGGAAAGTGAAAGAAGCAAAAATTGCTAAAAAAAAAAAGAAGTATATTGCTAAAATATATAGTTTAAGGAATACATATTAAAACACTACATTATTTTTGAAAATTAATACATTATTTCAGAATGATCAAAAAATACAAGAATTTGAGGTGGAAAAAATAATGGAAACCCCAAATTTGTGGAAAATGGAAACATCATTTGATGTAACTAAATCGCAGTTAAAAAGGAGTCTACACGTGTTTCATATTAATGTCAATAATACCAATATGTTTCTGAAAGAAAGTAACATGGTCTGATAAGTCGTCTTTAACTCTTTTTTCCCTACGTATGGGCGGGTTTTTGCTCGGAGAAAGCCAAAGGAAGCCTTCAACCCCACATTACCTGTTCCTAACTGTTAAACATGCTGGTGGATCTGTTTATTATGGTATTAGCACCCATCGCGTGGGTCATTGGATCTGATTATTACTCTGTATGGTGGAATTACGGCCAAGGAATACATTTTAGCCATTTTAGACAACCAAATGCACCCTATGGCGCAAACATTGTTTCCTAAAGATGTTCCCATATTCCGAGACAATAATATCCCCATAAACACTGCTAAATGGACTCAAGAGGGGTTTCATGAAAACCAGGATGAAGTCAAACACCTTCCATGGCCTCCCCAATCACCAGATTGAAACATAAATGAATCTTTATGGGAAGTTCTGGAATATTGAGTGTGGAGTTGATTTCCACCACCTTCATCTCTCAAAGAACTGGAGGCCTTCCTTTTTGAAGTACTGCATTTTGTAATATGCATCTATGTTGATGACTGTCCAAAAATAAATCTAACTTTTCCTTCCCTGTGTTACAGGTACGGTATGCAGCTGCCAACGATTATATCTATTACTGTATCACTACACTGATCTCTCGCGCGGACTATGATTGATCTTACCATGTATTAATGCACATCTTGTAAATCGCTCTGAATAAGAGCGTCTGCTAAATGCCAAAATGTAAATACAGTGAGAAATGGCAGCAGAGATTTCTGAATCAATGATGTCACTGTTCAGGGTCTTCTGTGCCATGCTGAAACAGGCCCATGTGACGTTGTTGTTCATAATTTACCTGCAGGTCTATGTTGGCAGATATGAGGGAGCTATTCATCTCGTCGAAGCTGTCCATCGCCATGGTCCGTACCCGCACCTCCGACTCCAGGGTCCGCCTCTGCGCACTGGCTGACTGGAGGCAGAGAGACATCGATGTCACATGACCGTCTGACACCGCCAAAGAATCAACACACACTGCCCTCACAACTGCAAAATCTGAGCAAACTCAAGCTCTCGTGTCAGCTGTCAGTGAGTATTTTTTAAACTTTTTTATTCAAAACCGCCCTGCTCTCCCGCCCTGTGTCCTCACCCTTATTTCGTGAGACAGCTTGTGCACCGATTGCTGCATGCTGCCAAACTGCCCGTACATCCTCTCCCGCACCTTCTCCAGGGAGTCTCGCACCTGTGGAAGAGGGACTCAGAGTCATTTCATCATCGCCTCACGGTCAGGCCAAAATACACAAAGCGTCCGTGACAACCTAAGCAAGAATCGATCCGTTCCCTAAATTGTACACCTGTCCATCCACTCACAGATGTGCCTAAATCCCTTTCTAACAGCATGGGCGGTCAGTGTAACGTCCCCGGCAGCGTGTAGCACTGGACAGACAGGTTCTGAGACACAGCACAGGGCCAGCTGAGTCAAGGCCTCTCCTCCCCACCACCGACCGGGCCAGTCAGCCTCCCTGCTCACCTCTCTGATGTACTTCATCTCGTCCTTCAGGTGACTGACGGGCCACTCGTACGCCATCACTTCCTGCTGGCTGCCCGTGCCCGCCGCTGCACCACGCCATACACCTTGGGCCCGTTCTCCGCCAGCTTCTCCCTCGCCCCGTTCTCCACCAGCTTCTCCCTCGCCCCATTGGTAACGCTGCCCAGGTCCTGGAGGAGACAGGATCACCCTTGTCAGGTTTCCTGGGAACACACTGTGGGTATGTGTGTGTGTGTGTGTGTGTGTGTGTGTGTTTGTGTGTGTCAGTCAGTGACGGGGTGTGAGAGTGTGTGTACGCAGGCATTTCCAACATTGCTGAGTGCTTGAAACTAGAGGTTGAGAAACGTGCGCTGTGGTGGTGTCAAGTTTCTGCCACCTGGTAAGTAAGCACTTGCTGTCTTATGGGGATGGCATCGGTGCAGTGTTGTTGATATGTGTGCATACAGGGAAAGCCATGTGGAGAGTGCTCATGCTAGTGTCTGTAGGAGCTTGAGGAATCATCTTCCATTTAAACAAAATAAATAAATCCAGGTTTTTCCCCTCAAAATTATTTTCAGAGCTTTCTGACGAATTTGATTTTTTGAAAATGTGCTATTACAATTGCATTTTAACATTCATTGATTGTCAATGCACCTGAAAGATGTAATTTATTCAGTTTTATTCTTTCTTTTTTTAATCATACATATTTTTAGTATCCTTGAGTGGCTTCTCGTAATTGTTTCTTGAGGGTTTTTTTGGTATGTGGTGTAAATATCTCACCATAAAATGCACATGCTAGCTGCTTGTGAGTCTGAAGGCCAACTTAGAAGAGTGAATGACATAATGCTTTAGAAGAGAAGCTTTATGGCATTACTATTATTTACTATTTGCTTACCCCTGCTTACTCCATTTAATTATTTTTATTTTTTAATTACTAACCTTTTCCTTCCCAGTGTTACAGGTATGGTACGCAGCTGCCTGCAATGATGTCTATTGCTGTATTACTGCACTGATCTCTTGTGCAAACTATGATTGTTCCTAGCATATATTTATGCACATCTTGTAAGTTGCTCTGGATAAGAGCGTCTGCTAAATGCTCAAAATGTAAAATTTTTTTAAAATGTACTATTTATACGATTTGGCAGGCAACCATATCAACTGGTGCTGATCACAAGGTCGTCATGGACAAATACATAGTATACATATCGTACAGAGAGTACCTCAGCGGCATTCTGGGAGTGTATGTGAGTCAGAATGCACTTCTGTAAAAACTTCCCTGAGGGAGGGAGTTCTCGGTGACCGCGCCTACCTGCACCGATGGCTCCATGCCAGCAGGCTTCTCTTGCTGGACATAGCCATTCTTTCTGGAATTGGCCACCTTGTCCACCTGCATGTGGAAATAGATGTTATTTGATGAAAGCTCTGAATAAAATTCATATATATATAAATATACAGTATATACGTACGTACGTACAGTATATATATAAAACTGAAATCCAAAATGTAAGGAATATTTTTGTGATATATCAAATAAGTCTAGTGTATTACAAAGTATATAATGTGCTGTCACTTTCATATATAGACACTTAATATGAAATATGTGGTAGATACCGTGATATATGATAGGTGGCAGTGTTAGCATAATGGGTAAGGGACTGGGCTTGTAACGCAAAGGTTGCAGGTTCGATCCCAGGTGGGGACACTGCTGTTGTACCCTTGAGCAAGGCACTTAGCCTGGATTGCTTCAGTAAATATCCAACTGTATAAATGGATTGTATGTAAAGAAATGTGAAACTGCGTAAGTCGCTCTGGATAAGAGCGTCTGCTAAATGCCTGTAATGTAATGTATATTGTATGATATACTCTTCAAAATTCACATAAATTTGGATGTCAAAACATTGATATATTTTATAATATCCAAAGTAGATACTGACATACATTAAACTTACATTTATTTTATTTTATGTATGTAGATATGCTTGACATTTCTGTATATCTCTTATATTAGATATTATGTCAATAATAAAATGTGTGTTTCCGAGTGGGAGGGCCTTGTAATCTGTGGTTTCTTAGTGCTTAACTAAGTTTACTACCACTCAGGAAAGGAAAGGAAAACAGAAGAAGTCTGAATCAATACTTGGTTTGTGGGTTTTGGTGACTACTGCTGTACAGCTACACAGTTAAACAGTTTGCCTATGTCCAGGAGAGATGAGACAAAGGTGAATTGTCCAATGACTGGACAATTAGCTGCGTTGAGAAATGACCATGACAATGATGCCAGTGGCTTCAAAGCCTCCGAAGAGGGACACACTCGTGTTCCTTCATCCAGATAAATCCATTTTTAGAGCTTAGCACCCTCTCTGAGTACCCTCTCCTTCAGCTCTTACACAACAGACAAAGAATTTAAAGCAACCGTACCTGAAGAATGCCAAAGCCTCATTCGTAGGAAATGTAATCACAAAATCAGTGTGATTTCCCTAAACTAGGGACTTTTAGCGAAGTTGGAATTGAGTGGTGTTTCAACGCTCAATTTGTACAAAAAAAAAAAATGTATATATATTTACTTATTAAAACATATTGTGATTAATGGGGGCTTTGACACAGTTAAAATTACAGAGGGCAGACAGATACGTTTATTTGGGTTAAACTCATCACAAATGATAGAAACATAAGAGAAGGAGTAGCCATTGATCCGTTGATCCATTGTCTAGATCTGGGTTTTGTAATAAGCCTGGCAGAATTTGAAGTGCAGATGTAGTCACAAGAGCACTTTTTTAAGTTCTCTAGGAGAAAAAATAAAAAGTTATGACCATCACAAATAGGGAAGGGGCTTTGCTTTGTAACAATAACGGTATTGCTGATATTAGATTTTGAGTTATACCAGTGGCAATGTTACAAATATGCCTCCACCAAATACACAGGAGGTTTTAGTGGATATTGAGATATGGGATCATAAAGTATAGCACTAGAATAATTACAAAATATTCTGCTGTTTGTTTGTTTTTTGAAGGGCAGCATTTATATGCCACACTTTTGCAGCATTTTGCAAGAAAGAACTTGAAAGTTAATTGGCCTGTGAAGATGGTGCGATTTTAGTTTCTTACATAGCAATAGTTAAGGTGGATACATGAAGCCACTATTTTCACCACTGAGAAACAGGCTTTTTGTCGTACACCCTGTCTCCCGTATTCCGTCTCAAGACACTTCCACAGGTCTCTGCATCACGTGTTAAAAGGAAAAGAGGAAAGCTTTTACGTAACTCCCTTTTTCATCGCACTTAGTCCCGGGCCAGCCCTTCATGGGAATCGGAACACACTGCTGCCGTCACGCAGGATGTTGGTTCAATGGACAGCTGGGCTGCTAAACGCAGGCAGGTGTGTCACAGCGCGTACAGGTCGGGCTCGCTGATTGGTCCTGCGCCCTTTGAGGGTAAGGTTACAAGACACGCCCCTTTTAATTCCAGGGTCACTGCCGTTAGGTCATTGTCATGGACGTAACAGAATCTCCTGGTGTTAAACCCGAGACTGCGCGGCCCTCTTTCCCCCGTCCTCCTCTCTCTCCCTCTCTATCCCGTCCCACCTGGTTTTTCTTGTTCACTTTGCCGTAGAGAGAAACAAAGACTTTCGTTGTTCTCTTCCAGTCCCGGTTTCAGTGGCTTGATGTGGACTGTGCAATCAAAACACTATAGCCCCCCCTTCCCCCTGACGAAGGATGCGGCCTGCGCATTTATTTAATTAGCCGTAGCGGCAAGGTCCTCAGCCATCATTCCCGCTGAACGCATGTTTATGCATGATAATGCATACATTACTTATGGAGTCCCGATGTGTACAGGACTAGACGGATGCTCATTACAGCTGAAAATGCACACCTGCTGCAGACTCTTATGAGGCACGGTGCAAGTTAGCGGTGCAGATAAAGAGCGGCCTAAAGGCAGTTCATGCATTCTGTGTGCCGTTTATAGGCTGTAATAATGGCATAATTAATGTCATGTTCAATGTGTGCTGGCAGTTCCAGGCTGCCTGCGTCTCCTTGGCTCAGAGCTACTCGTGAATTGGGGCGATCTATTTTTTTACAGCATAGAATCCCGCAGCAAAGCATGTAGCCGGCGCAGACAGAGATCCACTCTTGATTGGATAAGCTTTACCCCGTACAGGCAATGCCCAAAGTCCTGCCCTGATAAAACGCTGCAACCAGAAGGCTGAAGCAAAATGGCAGGTCCCGTGTTTTGTGTTGGGTAAATAAAACGCAAGGATGCACAGCGCAATGGCCGTGAAACCTAAGTCTGGCAAATGTTTATCGTACTCATAAATCATATCATGTTTATGAGGCCAAGAGGCTGTTCGGTGAGGTAAGGATACTGCACACCCTTCTATTTGGAAATGTGTTGAATGAATCCTAATGGACGTGCCACTTAATTGGGTGTGTATAAAAACTGTTGTTGTGATTGCCAACAGCTAGTCAACAGCGGAATGACCTTGATGCCAATAAAAAGAACTTGAACCCTTATGGACTCCCACAAAACTTCAGCAAATGACCTGCATGGCACACTCCACACACACCTTACATCTGAGTGCTCCTGTGCAGTTTTAACTACTGTCACAGCTGCCCAATTCCCTCTGTCAATACGCAATCTGGCGCAATCGGAAACTGAGAATCAAAACCACCAGCTATAAGCTAACACTGATTAACGTACCGTAGATACATTTTTTTTAGACCAAAGCACACAAAACATGCAAGATTTTTGCAAGTCTTTCAGTCACTGCCTTCCTTTCTTGCCAGAGTGCACACAGACAGAGCTTTTGGAAACTGTTATCAGAAATGTCAGCAGGAGGTATGGAAGGCTGTTGCACAACAGGAGGAGATAAGCACTGTAACGCTGCTCTGTGCATAGAAGCGGTGGAATGCTGTTCATCAATAAATGACATAGAGATTACACAGTTGGTATGAGGGAGAGTGGAGTTTCACTAGGTGGAGAAACAACTGTGTCAACAGCTTCTGTGAGGAAAGGGAGGCAGCTTTCAGCGCAGCAAGCAGTCCCCCCCTGTTCGTAAGGTGGGGGGAAACGACTGGGTCACAGCAGCTGTGTAAGAGACGGTTTTGGGTTGAGGGGTTCAGAAAGGTTGAAAGGTTACAGGGGTAGGAGTGGTACTGTGGGAGAGTTCAAGCATAAAGGGTTAGGGTATACAGGGGGTAGGTATGGAATGAAGATAAAAGTGCTTTGAGACTGTGAAAAGCCCTGTGTAATGCAATCCATTATTAAGGGGCGTTAGGACTGGGTTACTGTGGCTGGGTAAGAGATAGTTTTTGGGTGAAGAGGTTAAAGGTCAAAGGGTAAGGGCTGGTTGTGGGTATAAGGGTAAAGGTGGGATTATAGGGTTAGTTGTGGAATAAAAAGGAGAATAGGGTAAAGTAGCTTGGTAAGAAACCATCTGGGGTGAAGGGGCAAAGGTCAAGGTTGAAAGGGTAAAGGTTGAGGTTCAGAGGCTGGGTAAGGGAGGGAAAGAGAGTGAGAGTCAGGGACATTATGTGTCAGAACGCATGGGGCACGTGGACAGACTCACTGTGTCTGTGCTGACTTTCTGGGTTGCATCCTGCCCAGAAGAAGGGTCACCAGAGAGCAGGGTCAGTCTTAGACGACGGACATTCCTCTGCACACATGCAGCCAGGTGTACATAAAGACAGACAAACACAGACAGATAAAAACAAGAGAAATGTGGAGGTTCATTAATGTATGGAGAAACATTCAGGTTACTTAAGTCTATCACAAGCTCCTCCTCACATGCAGTTTTCTAATGAGTGAATCTAATTAATTCTACAGAATATTCCTCCCTTTTCCATTGTGTTATACCAAACTGGTTTTTCTTTCTACCAAACTACAATATTGGTCATTGAGAAAATAAATATTTAAGCTTGTATTTCAAGAAATAACTTTCCAAAGACATAAAAGAAGCTTTTCACTCAAAAATACTTAATATATAAATGCCTTATTTAGTTATTTCCTGTTTTGGGGGCCAATCACTTAAGGTGCAAATTGTTATTATTACTTTTAGTTTCACTTTAGTCATTTCAAAAACACTTAAACAACGTAAGGTCATGAACCCATGAAATTCACCGAAATTTGAAATTATGTACTCTAATCTGTCAGATATAGATAAATATAGATTTTTACATGAAAACACATGGCTAAGCCATTTCATGGCCTGTGGACCAGACAAGAACAGGGTGCTGAATTGCATTGCATTCATGTTGCTCAATTTTAAATCAGAAAAATACTTTCAAAACATGTCATCATAAACCGTTTCACTGATTTTCATGAAAACTGAATGCATGGTATTTAGTCAGCCCTGTATGAAGTAGTTTTGGCCACATAATTTCTCGACAAAATCCAATATTGGATACATTATTGTAACTCATTTCGTGAAGTATCGTATTTAGCATGTGTCCACACAAAGACACAAACTTTGGTTATGTAATCAGTGTTTTCTTTCACAGCGGTTGCAACAGTAGTTTTAAAAGACCAAAGTCCAAAACTATTTTCTGTCACTAAATCTGGGATGTACAGAGTTACACAAGAATATATTTCCTGGACATGAGCATATGCTGGTTTTTAAACTGCATCTACATATTCTCTCTCACAAGAGAATTAATAGTACAACCAACATGGTTTTAAGCAGTAACACATTGTTCAGTAGTGAAATATTACATAACTGCTGTATGGCATATTTAGGAAACTACTACTGTAGATGCTCCAGAAGGAGACAAGCAAATCTTGAAAAACAAATGCGTGAGCAAAGAATGCATTTATGTTGCTGCAACTAGCCAGACTGGATATGCAAAATCCTATTGTAAACATGTTTGCAAGATTGTTGTAGTATTTCCCTATCCCCATAGTTGTAACCATCACAGTGAGTCAAAAGGCACATAGTGTAATGCCATATATTTGAAACAATATCAGAATATACTTACTTAAATTCACAGATATGTTATTTGATGGGGGATATTTTGTTAAAAAATACCAAATGCAAACACACTTGAAGTCACTCGGGTCATTTTGAACAAATGAAATATGGCTTTTTAACATGGTCAGTCCATGTCAGCATGTGACCTGGACTTGGCTAACTATTGTATTGTTTGTCTTCTACAGATGATCTCACCACCCATTGGTACAAGCAATGGAATTTGAATGATGGTGACTGAATATAGCAGCCATTTGCCAATGCTACTAATTTTAGAGCATGGCAGCTCAACACACCACACATAGGCTACTGAACTGTATCTGCACCAACATCATTAGTGGGAGGGCTGACAGTTTGAAAACAACCTATCAATGCAAATGTGTGTTCAAATTTCATGTTGTTTTAATTGATTAAAATGCAACACTCCCAGGTGGCTCAGGGAGAAAAACTGAAAAGCTTCTAAAATTAATTACTTTTTTTTGCTCTTCCACCAAACAAAAGTTGATCACCCAAACAATCTGTTTGTTGAGAGCATGGCATTGACTCTGTGATCAATGGCCAAAGCAATGGCTTCTTCACTTTGTTTGATGACTTTAATGGTATATAAAAACGTAAAACCTCGTTTGAGAATAGAGACATCCTTACATCAGCTCATTAGCTGTGAGAGTGTCTTTTAATAGCAGTTTAATGCAGCGGTCGGCTTGGCACACGAAACTGATAAAATAAACATGACAAGCCTCCCCCTCCAGCCTCAAAGCTCTCATTACCACCTCGGTGAGATAGACGTGTCAGCCAACAAACGTGCAACTTCCAATTATACCAATTCACCATTATTGAAAAACCCTGAGATCAGCAGCAAGGTGGAGAAGTTATTACAACGTAGTCACGAGCAAGCACGGTACAGACAGATTGAGGGAAATGAGAGAGGGTGGGGTGGGGAGACCGAATCAGGTATACGAAAAAGAGAAATGAACAAACAGGCGAGCGGACACAAAACTTATCGTATGGTGCGCTTAAGATAATCAACAAGGTGCTTACACCTTCCAGGCTAGGAGGAGGAGGAAGAAGAGGAGGGGGTGGAGGAGGAGGGGGAGGAAGAAGAGGGGGTGGAGGAGGAGGAGGAGGAGGGGGTGGGGGGCCCTGCCTCCGTCCTGGGATAGCAGGGCTCTGCTCTTACCGCGTTGGAGTGGTCCTCGGAGCTGGTTGTGGTGGTGGTGGTGACGGTGCCCCTGGAGCCCGACTTCAGCATGGCTCCTCTGAAATGTGGCGGAGCCCTGCGCTCCGACCCGCTGTTCCCTCACGCTCCCCTGAGCGCAAACACACACTGACACCACCTGCGTGCGCCCTGCCTCATGCGCACCGCGAGGCGGAGAGAGAGATAAAGAGAGAGGGAGAGGGGGAGAGAGAGAGAGAGGTTCCACCCTGACGGCCCAATGCAAAAAATTCCTTCACCAGTTGATAAGAGGCAGAACAACAAGGCCCTTGGTATTCCTGCCGGTGTCAGAGGAACAGAGAGCCACTGTCCAGCTCTCGCTCTCTGCTGGGGAGTTCTGTGACACTGTCCCCGGGAGGCCACACCTGGGTGGAGAGAGCCGTCAGTCGCCTAGCAACCACGGTGCATCTCTGGGCCTGGCCCCTCATCAGACCTGTCGGGCCGCATTTCACCTGCGTCGGGCCCCACCCACTCACCCACCCGCATCAGAAAGCTGTCGTGCTTCAGGTGCACAGGTGCAATTCTCCTTTTCTCCCAGCAGCTGATTGAAGGGGGAAAGAGCCACGCCAGCCAACATGTAATCCAAATTATTCCAACTCCTGCCAATTCAACCACTAGGCTAACAACAATGGCGTGCACACTAGAAAGCCCTCACCACAAAGAGGTAGCGAACTCAGTGAAGAAACATTGGGCATAAGGGAAAAAAACATGCGCATGCTTGCTTTTTTTATGAAGGCTGCGGTTGGGTTGAAATGTTGACCTGCTAAGACATGGCGTGGCCATTTTTTTTAAGCACAATTTGTATTTTCATGCTGTTCCTTCAACTCAACTTCCACGCAAAGCTTCACTTTGGCATCATCAATCAAACATTTTGGACTCCCACTAACCCCACATTATTGAGTGCAAGCATCAAAGCTCTGGTCCCAGCCCAGGATCTATCAAAGCATTTAGCTTCACCTGCCTAGTCAGGACAGTAATATAAGATTTGGCTGGCATCTCTTTCTCTTAAAATTTGTTTCAGTTTTTTTCCCACAATTACACCCTCTATTTGTTTCAATGTAATAATATGCCATTTAACAGACGCTTTTATCCAAAGCGATTTACAGTAGTGAATGCATTTATTTTTCAGTATATGTGGCCCCAGTGGGAAACGAACTCACAACTTAAGCGTCGTCAGCGCCGTGCTCTACCCACTGAGCCACACAGAACCACAATTTACCCTCCCCAAACGAGTCCACTGCTCATCTCTACGAGGCAAGCTAATTCTCAGAGGGCAGCGAATTCACCCACCCATGTTCCGGAGACACCCTTACGTGCTTCACCGCGAACTCGAGCCGGCTCACTGTCCCCCCTCCCCCTGAGGTGGACAGCCAAATGCTGCCCCCGATCGGGGTTAACGACCAGGGCCGGTCTGGTAGAGACGGGCTTCGAATCGCGTCCCTGACAGGCAGCGCACACCATATCGGACCAGCCAAAGTACTATCTGCCTCCCCTGGAATCTCTGACATGCCTATATTCTCCCAAATGCCATATTGAGCTGAGGCACCTTTTCTCAGTGTAATGGATTTTATCCTGACCATACCAGTGCCAGCCTTGGCTGGGGGTCCAATTGAGTGGCGCATAATCTGACCATAGAGTCCCCTGGAGGGGGAGGGTTTAGCACGTTTCTCCCTGCCTCGTAACTGAACAGGCAAGAGTTTCACCAACACCTGTTTTTCCACACTGGAAGAGAAGGAACTGTAGGGCTGATAACACACCCTGCCTAAGAATGCTACGATTGTCGACGAGGATTAATAACTGCACAATTGAAAAATTCTTTCGAACAATAGGTTTCGTGCTAAATGGTGCACGACACCGAAATGCTTATTAAATCAGTTGTTAATGGGTCTTGACCACTGAAAGTTAAAAAGTAACTAATATTTTTCTGATGTCAATGTTGGATAACCGCAAAGCAGTGACGTGAACAACAACAGAAACCAACACAGCAAACACACAGCTTTATTATTCCAATCATTAACTTCAGTCGCTGTTTTGCAACCTTCTTACCTTTTTACCATAATAACTATATTGTGTGATGATGAATACACACACAACACAATATACTCTACAATATGGCTTTAATCCTCCTTTCAGTTCTACACAGAATAAATGGACTTTTCTTTCTAATAAAAAGATCTCTTATTTAATTTCAGCCCTGCCCTCTTTGATGGCTTTGATGGCTTTTGATGGCCCCCTTGATCTCAATGCCTTCGCTGGCAGGGCCCATCTCTCAGCACTGGGGCCCTGGTCCCATGCTGCACTGGTTAGACTGGAATTACTGGACTGCTCAAAGGATGAGGTGAGAGCTGAGACGCGTCCCCTCGGGGGCAATGTGGAAATGCCCTGTGTTCTGTTTTTGTTTGAACATCTGTTCGGAAGAAGAACGTAAACAAAAGGCCACCCACAAACGATGCATATTGCGCACGATTGGCTGCGCAGTCCCTCGCATTGACCGCCCGCCCACCCGCCTGCCCGCCCTGATGCCCCTGGGCCTTCACTGACAGCTGAGTTTCTCAGGTGACCTACCTGGTTTTAGCGAGGATTATGAAATACAAATGAATGAATGGTCACACGGTACAAATTAACTGCACACTTAAGTTTTGCATTTCAGTTCAGAGTGTTTACATTACATTTTAGGCATTTAGCAGACGCTCTTATAAAGAGCGACTTACAGTTCACATTTCTTTCCAATCCATTTATACAGCTGGATATTAACTGAACCAATTCAGGTTAAGTACCTTGCTCAAGGGTACAACGGCAGTGTTCCACCTGGGGATTGAACCTGCAACCTTAACGTTACAACCCAGTTCCCTAACCATTATACCACACTGCCTGCCACGTTATCGCTGAACTACAGTTGAGCCTGGAGAAGACATTAACCCTAGCGTGGGGCATTGCTATGGCCTGTAGTGAAAAGATGAAGGCTGTGTGATCTGGCGCTATACCCAGCCATGCTGTTCAGAACAAGCAGCACTCAACTGTCAGAGAGACACGCTCAAGTGGTCAGATGGTGGCGTAACCAACAACAGAGGCTTTGTTGGCCCAGCATTCTTCTAGCCTTGCGTCACTTGTTGACTTGTGTTTTGGTAACTTGCAGGAAAACCTGCTGTCTGGCATTCACTTGCGTTATGTAATGTTGCAAGCATGTTGCCATCCCATCTCTGCGGAGGATTTTTTTGTGATGTGCCCTTTCACTGCTGTATGCTTTCTGAAATTCCTGCCAGCAAAAGGTACAGATATTTCCCAAGATATATCGGCAACAAATTTCTCCAGATACATCTCCACTCGATACGTATCGACAAACAGACAAAATAAATAGGTGCCATCAAGCAGACACCAAATGTGCATGAGAGTAGCTAATGAAGAATGACACTAATAAATGGCAGAAACAAGTTATACTGAGTCCACCATTGAAGAAACACAAAATAGCCTTCACATCCTCTCTTCCTCAGCCATGTGCTGTAGACATTAGGAAATTCAATTTGACTGAACAATGGTGACCGGAAAGAAAGCTTTGTTGGAAGGTTACACCCCGACAATGTTAGCACACTGTAAACATGATATGTTTCACATCATGAGCAGGCAAAATGAAACAAAAAACCATGTGAAAATGTCAAAATGAAGTAAAATGTTAGATTTAAAAGGTAACATATATATTTTTTTTCTTTTCTTTTGCTTTTTCAATGTCCCAATACATAGCATCACAAAACACGCGAGTTATCGGTACTTTCACATGCAGTTTTGTGCGTATTGTGCTGAATTCGAATTTAATTTCATAATTTAATGTACACTTAAAAATCGTACAATGTACACTTAAAGTGTAAGAAGTCTCACCATTGGGCGGGGGAGACAGGGCACCCCTTCGTCCCTCTCCTCTCTCTCTCAGCCTACGGTGCACTCACTCACCCCAGCTCTTTCAGATCACGCTGAAGGGACACAATATTTACACACTTATTTTGGACTTAACAAAAGAAAAGCAATAGAAGCGAGTTTAAAAAGCCTCGAGCTGACCTACGGGACAGTGGCTTCCAAGGCTTGAAATGCATTTCAGATCTCCCCCCTTCACCGCGATGAATAGCCGTCCCGAGCCACAAAGGGGAGGTCCGGGAGAACAATCGTAGAGGGACTGCCCAATTTTCCCCTCTTCTTTCTTCGTGGTCTGAATACGCGGACTTGACGAACGGGGAGGTAATAAAAGCCCAACTGCCAAGGGGTTAAGAGTCCTTCTTTTGTAATTAATTAGCTTGTTACCACCTCGTCGTTAACACTCGCGCTTATAGCGATGATCGATTCGCCACGCATCAATCAACTTCTCCACCTGTCAGTCAGTTTCACGGTCCCTAGGCTATATTATTATGCTCTCTCTACACCGAATCCTGTGTACTGAGAAATGAACATTTGTTATAAATAACATGTCACTGTGGTTGCCTACTGTACCTGAGACTAATTACGGTATGCGGGTAATATAACATTCGAGATATGTCCCTCGAGCACTCTCTCTGGCTATTAGGAATTTTCCTCCTCTGGGTTCACAGCCAACTCAATTTTGTCTTTGGAGCCTGACCTGGGCCATACAATATGAAGCACTGGGGAAAATATAGGCTACTCGCAAATGGCTAAACTGCTCAAATGAACCGTCACATTCAGCCAACTGTAGAATGTAGAAAGACAGCTGGGGCAGCTGTCTGAAATGATCGACAGCTTACCTATAAATTGTCGCTTAATAGGTGTATTTTACAGAAGCTTGTATTTAATGCAAATTTGCATTGAACTACTAGTTCTTACAAGGCTTATAAATAAATTATCGGTATGTCCTACCAAACCAGTGTATAATTTTCTCATGCAAAACACTGTTTTACCCTTATTTAGTTGTACTTTGGCGTGTTGCCTTTAGCTTTTTCAAATGACAACAATGCAGTAGGTTTGGCGTGAAAATATTTTTGTAATGTGACCAGTAGAGGGCGGCAGAGTATTGAAGATCTAAAATAACTCACCCCAGTGACTGTACTTCTACACATAAACAAGAAACACGTGTGAAGGCTGAGTATTGTGAACAAAGTGAATGTACAAGTTTATCCAATAAATGAAGAAACGTTTCCAATACAATCACACCAAACTTGTAAAAATGGCCAAGACAAGCTTTCCCAAATTTTGCATCGTCGGGACCAGGTCTGATATTGCATTTGGATTGGTACGTCCTCTTGATTTTTGGATAAATAAACATGTAGGATAACATAGGCAATAACTTTATATTCTAAAACATTTGCACGGCCGCGTTTCTCTTACCATTCCCGACTCTCGAGTTCAGCACCTCTCACAGCGTGTTGCTTGACTGTTTACGCTTGTGCGTTCACCCAAGCAAAGCTCAAGAATGCCAGGAATGGCCACCCTTTAAAACCACAGACAACAGCCGGGACCCCCCTCCGCATTTCTCCCTAATGTATGCGGCCTGAGAAACAGCGCAGAGACGGTACCCTTTCGCTTAAGAGGTTAAATTGTTTGTCATCGCGGGCTGGCAACAAATGTAGGTCACATCCCAAGAACAATAGTTGTGGGTCCCGTTTAAATACACGGGACAGCCATGCCGCCCCCTCCTCCCTCGTCTCTACTGCACAACTTCCTAAAGGATGAAGTCATGTTAACGCAGCCCGCTTCAAAGTAGAGCGCTGCGCTCTTCCTCCCTCCAAATACTAGGGATCCATCGAGCATTCCACTCCAGATTTCCCCTGAGACCCGTAGGGTCACATACTAAGGCAGGGCACTGGGGATATGTTAGAGGAGTGAACCACCAGGCATCGACGTACTCATTAAAAAAAGAGCCCAGATATTGATACAGCTGCTTTTTGGCCAGACCGTACGAGGCCTTGGAAAATCCACTTCAGAAAGTCGAGTCTGCAGTGAGCGGATTAAATCGTAGTAATGCAAATGAGAAACAGGCGCACTTCATGCACAAACGTCTGCAAAATGTAATTCCGTCAAGTGTGTTTTTGCACGTCTCAAAGCAAGAAAAATATATTGAACCCTTAATAAAAAAAGGACAAACAGTACACGAACTTAGCTAATAGTAACTTTATTATATATTGACAAGGTTTTAAGCCTTTGCAAGTTTGGAATATAGTTAAGTACACAGAGGTAGTGGCAGGGTTTTTTTTCTAAACCCCTTTCCCAAATGAATCGACGAGTCAGAACCAAAAGCCTGTTCTGCCCTAAATGGCAATGGTGGTGTTTGGCTTTCAAAAGTGGAGCCAACATACAGTGCAAATCATCACAGTGTAGAAACAGGTCAACGATTGTCAATATAGCACTTCTGTAGAAACTCCCTCATCGCATAAGTCTTGCACAAGAGCTGCCCCGATACACATGCATACATGCATGTTCTCATGCATGCGTTCAACCACTCACTGCCACCCACCCACACACGCATGCACACACACAGGCAGCCTGGAGAAAGTGGTAGTCATGGAAGCAGGTGGATTGACCAAACCAATACTAATACTGTTTTCTGTCTCCAAATTTAGGAGATGCCTGCAACAGTTTTGGCAAAAGTTTTATGTTTTAGATGGTAAGATTGGGACCAATTGAATTTCAAAGATAAAGAAATGTCTTTCTTTGTAATATTGAGGCATAAATTCTTTGCTGTCTAATTGTGAAATAGTCATGTTTCCATAGCACAAAAAAGCTGGACAGGGAAAACCTAAGGACGTTTCAGTCAAAGAAAAAAAGAAATCAAGAAAAATAAAATAGTTTTAAACAGTGGTATGAAATAGCCATTTAAATATAAATATATATATTTTCTTTTTTTGTTGTTTAATAAGAGGGTCGTATAAATCACTGTCCAAATTGTGTTAGACTTGATTTATAAACCGGAATACAATTGTTATATAAGAACTACATGGTTTGAGGCATTAAATGAGTCATTAATTGCATGTCGATATATTCCGAATATACACGAAATCAATTCAACTATGAAGCGTAATCCCTCATGTCAATTTCCCTTAAAAAGACACACCTTCATTTTCCAGTTCCTTCATATTTTCAAAAGCAAAATAAATATTCCATTCTGAATCAACAAAGCCTTTCAGATACAGCCTGGTCGGATACAAACAAAAAGCAGTCTTGATTTTTTTATGTACAAAATTTAAAATGACCATTTATTGAACTGCAACTAGGATGTTATACTTGGCGAGAAGCTTAAAAATAATAGTAAGTCTTAATGATGTCCATTAGTTCATGCTAAACAGGAAATGGAATTCAAGCCTCTAAGCTTACTGCAACCTGGCATTTGACATTTGGCATTAACAGTTCCATGTTAGCGGGCCAAAACCGATGCCTTGCACAGGACCGAACAGACTTCCAAAGTGAAGTGGGGCATCTTTCTGGCCCCTTTCCCCCCCCATCATCTGGACCGGTTTGAACCTGGGTCCGGCTGTGTAGTGTCCATCACGCGAGGAGGTGTTCATAAGATGGGGTCCTGGCTGGATCTCTTGTAACCCGACGTTGAGCTGTAGTAGATCTCTCCATCAGTGCTGATATCATCGTCGTCGTCATCATCAAGGTTATTCAGGAGCGGGGCAGGTGCATTCTTGCGCCTAAAGGGAGATAAATGCGTTCTAAGGGGTCAAGGTACAGTACGTGAGGGGCACTGCGATATACCGTACTGAACTACCCATGCACATACTCACATATCGTATTCACTCCCCTAAACACGCATATTAATGCATTATCAGTACATTAGTTCTTTTCTGTAAAAGAAAGGGCCACCATAAATGCAACTGGAATCACCATAAAACCTGTACCTGCACACAGCGAAGACAAACGTCCACTG
This sequence comes from Aldrovandia affinis, assembly GCA_029706075.1. Lineage (NCBI taxonomy): Eukaryota > Metazoa > Chordata > Actinopteri > Notacanthiformes > Halosauridae > Aldrovandia > Aldrovandia affinis. The sequence continues at coordinate 31,401 of JAINUG010000104.1, forward strand.
CGTACATAGCAAAATAATTAAACCGTGCGTGTCCTTAAACGGGATGATTTGACTAAAGAGCCAAAACATGAAGAATACTGCAATCGTATTTATCAATATATTCATTCTTCTACAGCTGTGCATGTTTCAGGATGTGTAACCGAAGGCCGTGAATTTTAAATCTTTCAGTCCTCCAGTGGCAAGGTGCCAACACAGCCCCAGCGTTGTGAAGCCACCTGTTGAGCAATCATTAGCACTCCTCCCACTGCTGTACCAGAGTCATCTCAATTAGTAATTTGGCTCGACTAATTGCACGCAAATTGTGTGCCAATTCACAGAGCGGTGCTCATGTCTGCTGGCACACGTGCAGCGGTTTCTGGAGGGCGGTGCTGTGACAGGACGGGCCTACGAATACCTTCAGTCATACCAAATTGGGAGAAAAGAAAGAAATTGGGGATAAATATTACACAAACCATTATATATAATGGGTCATATAATATTACATGTATTATATACCCCAAACCACACTGCACACATTTGCTCATAAATAGATACATTTCATTTTAGATTATATCATACTTTATCATGTCAATCCCCCCTCGTATTGCGAGTTCACTGCCGTAGCCCTGTAACAGGCAGTGACACGGGCAAAGTATCGTCTCCTCCGAGACAGCACTCGCCAAGCTGTCAACCGTACTCCAGAGCCACTCCTGTACATAGCAAACTTCATGTTGGCTTCCCTCCCCCCTCCCTGGGGCGGACAGCCAATCGCCGGCCCCTGGTGGCACTCCAGGCCATAGCCGACTCTGGCTGGGCCGGTGGAATCGAACCCTGGTCGCAGTGGCCAGTGTTGAACGTTGTAACCGCTAGACCACCCGGGAGGCCGGTGAAGAGAGATATTTCTTTAACCCTTTTTCAACATGCATGTGTACGAGACGCTTGGTTAAGAGCGTAACTGAGCGTGTGCGCTCCGCTCACCTCATCTCGGCACGCAGGGCTTTGAGCTGGCCCTGGAGCTGATCGTTGGTCTCCAGCTGCTCGTCCAGGTCTCTCTGGAGCTTCTTCCTGCTGTGCTCCAGCCGGTCGATCTCCTCCTCGGCCTCGTCCATCTGCCGCTTCAAGGCCTTCAGCCTCAGGTTCAGCTGAGGGGAGGTCCAGGAAGCACAGGGTTAAAATACCAGCAAAACCAGCACACCACGGTACCCAAGAGTGCTACCCCCTTCGCCCCCAAACACCAGTGTGAAAGTGTGTGTATGTGTATGTGTGTATGTGTGTGTGTGTGTGTGTGTGTGTGTGTGTGTGTGTGTGTGTGTGTGTGTGTGTGTGTCACCAGGATGCACAATGCTGTGCTCTACTGTGAGCTGCGTCATGGGAATCGGGATAGAAGCGGACCGAGAAAATGCTTGAATGACCAGCTCAAGTGTGAATGCGTGTTTGTGTGTGTGTGTGTGTGTGTGTGTTTTGTGTGTGTGTGTGAATGTGCATGCGTGTGCGTGTGTGTGTGTGTGTGTGTGAATGCGCGCTCGTGTGTGTGTGTGTGTGTGTGAATGTGCGCTCGTGTGTGTGTGTGTGTGTGTGTGTGTGTGTGTGTGTGTGTGTGTGTGAGTGAATGCGCGTGTGTGTGCGTCCCTCACCTGGTCCTTCTGGTCCTGCAGTGTGTGGTTCTCGTCGTCCACCTGCATCACCATCTCCTTCACCTTCCTCTCCAGTTTGCGGTTCATCAGCTGAAGGTTGGCACGGTCCCTGGAAACGAGAGCCGGGCCCTGGGTAAGTCTGCCATTTCCCCCCCGGGACAGAGCGCTGGCACACTCGCTGCGCAATGGCCGACAGCCTCACAGGTTACCCGATCCGGCCCGCCCAGAGAGGGACATCATCAACAGGTCACTTCCCAAACACAGTCGGGTTACTGAGAGTCAGAAATGCATTTGGCCGCGCGATGCGCACGTAGTTTCATCAGTAGAGACATTACTGTAACACAATCTCACAACCACTTGAGCAGCTTCCACAGCCACAGGAGTCATTGAGTGCAGTCTACATGAGTCACTGTGACTCAGGTACAAGGATGCCCTGTAATGAACTATGCTCCTAGTTTGTACATTTCAATGTTTTTCAAATAATATTTTCCCAGGTTAAACTTTGGGGGAAAAAGTAGCCATGCAGGATTGTAAAACACATTGAAATATTTTTTTATTTTAAAAATGTGTTTGATTTTTTTCGATTTACCCTCCCCACACAAGTCCGCTGCTCATCTCTACGAGGCAAGCAAATTCTCAGAGGGCAGCAAACTCCGCTTCTTTCGAGATGGAATTCGCCCGAGCCGGCTCACCCTCCCACCTACTCCTGGGGTGGACCCCAATCGGGGGTGACGACCAGGGCGGTCCGGTAGAGACGGGTTTCGAACCGCGTCCCTGACAGGCAGCGCACACCGTGTCGGACCAGCCAAAATACGGTGCGTTAAACCGCTATGCTATCCGCTGCCCCACATTTAAGTATTTTATTATTAGTTAATATGAGAAAATACGTGATTTCTAAAGAGAGTGTCATGCCTTTGCTTTGAAATATGTTATTAAATAATAGATAAGAAATATCAATCATTTACTTTTTAGGACAATGGTTTTAGAAAATATGCAAGAAGCATTTTTCTTGCAAGAATGTATTTTTGCCGAAATGTACAGGTGAACCTTCGTACCTCTCCTCTCCCTCCAACCTCTCCTCCAGCTCCTGGATCCTGCCCTCCAGCTGGGACACCAGGCCCTCCTTGTTGGATTTCTGCGAGCCCTCCAGGTGGGTCACCCTACTCTTCAGGTCTTTATTCTGGAGAGAGAGAGAAAGAATAATCCCATAAACTATACTCAGCATCATAGAATACACTGGGCCAGTGTGTCTACAACCTGCCTCCAAACACTGACCCTGGGTCAGCTTAAGCTTTTATTTCAATTGGTGACAGGAGTTTGGATCGGGACTGCATAAGCTGATTCTAGGTCTGTTGACTGGTTTCAGGTTTAATGTGCACGGCTGAGCAGGAAACTTATCTCAAGCTTCTAAAATGGAGGGTACATTTTGGCTTCTGTAAAAACTAACAAGTAAGGACAGAGTAGCATAAACCAGCAGCAGGTTGGATTTAGTTACTTTGTACTGTACATCATATGAGACTTGTTATGCTCATTAAGGGAGGAAAAATGTGATTATGACATACTTCTGATCTGTTGCCTTGGTGATACAGCTACAGCGCTCGACAGGTCCTATATGCATATATTCTGAACAATTGCCAACATTTTATTTTGAAAGCGTGCAGACTTATGAGGAAGAGAGGGGGAAAGTGGCTCCCAGCTTCAGCGAGAGACAGAAAGACAGAGATTTAGACAAGAAGACAGAGAGGGGGGAAAAAGAAGGATTAAGGGGAAGTGTCCTTTATTTGGGCTTAATGGAGTTTTAATAGGACGCGGCCGTCTCCCCCAGGCAGTAATGAGATGAATGGGGCAGTCTACCTGTCTCTCCAGTGCGATCTTGTCACACTCCAGGTCCTGTCTGGCCGCCCGCTCCTGCAGGAGTTCATTCCTCATTTGCTCCACCTGTCATCGGTGCACAGAGAGAGTCATTAACCAGACACGCAGTGCACTGAAAACCCAAACCTTTTCAAAACCCATCTCAAAACCTCCTCTGTGCGTCTGAGGTCGTATTGATCTCACTCGACACGGTTTTACAAAGCCTTTAATGAAGCGCGCGGTTTTGAAACCACCTGCATTACCGGATTCATTCCCCGCAACTGCCGTCATACGGCGTCTCGGGTAACCCGTGGTAACCCACGCTCGTGGAAGTGAAGTTGAATAAATTGCTAATATTTGGCGTGACCTTTTCAGAATAAGGACAGGAATGTCACAAAGCTCCCTCATTTCCCCAGGACCGGGGGAAGCCTTTCAACAGTGTGAAGGTTGGACACAAATTAGCATCTAAATGTTAGCGCTTGAACTTGGTTTCCGCGGAACAAGATTATCCATAAGAATGGGCTGCTTCCCACCGTGGACACGATGTGCCGAGTCGCATTCCACTTGGTACAAACACTCACACCGCAAAACCCCTGGTTTTCAAAAAGGACCGGGTCGAGTCCTTGTGAGATCCTTGAACTTTGAATTGCACCAACTGTCAATAAACATAGGAGGCTCTCAACTAAAAGTATTTTTATATATTTTTATTTCCCTTAGCCGAGAAACTTCCAAACAAACCAGAATTCCGTATTAAAATGTTCCTTTTAGGAAAAAAAGGTGAGCCAGTACTCTACCCCCCCACCCCTGCCCAAAAACCAAACTAGACCATGAACTCAAAGTGAACTGAAAGACACCATTCTCTAATGACATCCAATAGGCCTGATCCCGTGAGAGGGAGCGGAGGAGGAGAAGCACAGAGAGCGAAGGAGAAAGAAAGAGAGGGAGAAAGAAAGAAAGAAAGACAGACAACTGATCGATATGGAACAGTTGGCTCTTCTTTGTAACGAGAGCGCAGAATGGGTGATATTTTATGCCAATTAGAGGCTGACTTGGGCCCGGGCGCATGAGTGATGGCCCGCGTGAGAGAGAGGCACGGCGCGGAGCTCGGGGGAGCTGAGTCAGCGGGCTGGAACACGACGGCGAGACTAATCAGCTTCTGGAGATACGGGGAGATTATTCTCATTTAGACAGGAGAGGAGCACCTGGTGCCAGGAGAGACGCAGGTGTTCTTCCTGCCACGGCCAGTGTTCACCACGAGACCCCACGGCCAGGAGGCCCCAACCCTCCGCCCCCTCCTCCCCTCCACACACTGTTTCCTTGGTAACCCCCTGCCCCCAGTTCCTTGCACCAAACATAATACCGTCACACTTTATTGCAGTTCGGGTCTCTTCACACTGGGACAAGAATGATCACCTTATGACTTCTTTGTACTCTATGCTGCTACTTTTGGAGGACTGTATTGACGCTGTGAGGGATGCCATCTCCACTGGCGTTAGAGATCACATAGATCAAGGGGTGTACAAACACAGCATGTTTACACCAACCAGGATTATGCCATTTAAGCAAGGCCTGTGGCTCAAGTCGCATTTATTATACATTGTGCTTCTCTGTGGCTCAGTTGGTAGAGCATGGCGTTGGCAACGCTTAGGTCGTGGGTTCAATTCCCACTGGGACCACATGTACTGAAAAATGTATGCATTCATTACTATAAGTCACTTTGGATAAAAGTGTCTGCTAAATGGCATATATTATTATTATATTATTATTATACATTTGGTTAATTGCATTAGTGTGAGAAACACTAATGAGAGAAAGGTAAAGAAAATGAAGTCTATAATTGACAATTTTATTGTTACTCATATTGCGATCGATACGGCTTGCCCAACTGTGCGAGACCACAAAGAGCCGATTAATAGCTAGTTAGCTGCATTTGGCGGAGGTGTTACAACTCTACCAGCTATTCCACAAAAGCGCTGCTGTGAGTCTAGAGATGGTGCAGTCCGAGTCTGCAGTTTGATGCTGCATTTTGAAGTAGCCAATCACAGCATCAAATTATTGAGTGACTGAATTAAATAAATGAATTGAAGTACCTAACATTAAATACTCAATTTCCTCAAAGGAGAATATTTAAGCGCGCTCCAAACCGACGCGTTACCGTCCAAGCACACTCGGTTGCGATTTCATTGCTGCCAACTTGACTGGAGTTTGAGCACGGCAGCAACAGCGCCCGTTTGAAGAGCAGGTAAAGCAGCAGCAGCAGTTTCCACAGAACAGAAACACTCGTTCACAAGCACCGCTCATAACCCGGCCATGCAGGGGCAGAGTGGGTCAGCTGACCTCCCATTCTGCTAGAAGGCATCCTGGGACAGATACACAGTGGGTATAAAAAGTATTCAACCCCCCTTTGGCTTTTTTCACATTTTATTTCCTTACTTCATGAAATCAAAATGATTGAATTGGGATTTCTTGCCACTGATCAACACAAAATACTCTATAAATGTCTGAAAAAAAGAGATTTTTGTTAATTAAATAGAATGTGAAAAATGGCAAAGAGAGTGAATACTTGTTATCCCCACTGTACCTGAGGAAACTCAACGGAAGCACAAATGGCTGCTAAGGAACCGACGAGGTATGTGGCCAGTGAGAACAAGGCAAGAATGAGCCGAGGAAGACAGGTTTGGGACGAGCTTCACTTGTGCCGTTTCGTACGCCATATGGCCATTCAGCTGGAAGTATGAATCTACACCCACAAATGTGCACATTCCTTAGTAGAAAAGCGCTCAATCTTGGACTACACAGAACGGGCACATACCGCTGACCCATGTCTTTGAAAGCAGTGGTTCACTCCCAAGATACAATCTGCACCACTGCCTGCATCAACAGCACGCCCTCACCGAGGCAGAACAGAGCAGCGGCACAGTGCTTAGCGGCAGTTGCTGACGACTTCCATTTCCCTTGGAAACGCGCCCTCTCTCTGGGTCTCAGATTATAAAACGCCTCAATCAGCAGCTCTCATAATCCGGGACGACAATCGAATTGTTTAGGCCTCCGACTGACCTCCTCTTCCCCCCCCTCTCCACCCCCCAAGAAGGATGCAAAAACGTGAATATCCAGAATTGTGATTAATCTTTAATAGCAGTGACAAGCTCAGTGAATTCCAAAGCCTGTACAATTGAGATGTTTGGCAGCTCGCATATTTTGGCTGGAAAGCTGCGTTATAAAAGGGCCTTCTGTAGCCCATGCAGAACATTTGGAAAGGGCACAGTTACACCGACAAGGCTGACTGCCAACGCCGGCGATTACGCAAGATCCTCTTTCGATGCAATAACGCGCCAGCTCGATGGAATATAAATGAGCCCTTAATGTTATTTTTTTTAACTGGGTACCACACACACACACACACACACACACAGGGGAGGACATGTGGCGTTGTGCCCCGGTACAGGAGGTCAGGTCTGCGGGACGTTTGTGGTGAGCCAGGTAAGGGTCGACACATTGGCACCGAGCGTTTGGGAGCAGGAAGCTTTGGAAAAAATCTATCTGCCGTGCTCCTGTGACCCAAATAAAATGTTCCCTTCCACATCAGCGGACAATGATGAGAGCGGGGTTTTTTTTAGTGTTGGACGGGGTAAGTCAAGGTCTCCTGTGGATTTAAGGGGATCGAGGGACTAGTAAATCACCCTGCGGGGGGTGGAGGGGGTGTCCCTGGTCAGGGTGGGCATGGCTCACCTGCTCTCGGCCCCGGTCAATCCTGTCCATCAGCAGGTCCCCGCTGTTCCTCTCCTCCTCCAGGTCCTGCTCCAGCTGGGAAATCCTGTCCTGCAGGAAATGAGGCCACCGCCGTTGTTAGTTACCCTGTTTGCTATGGTTACCAACCATGACAACGCTATACCCTTCATCCCTTCATCATACTACGGAATCGTAATACAAGATTGTCACATTACCCATTTTAAACAAGGAAGTGTGTAGCAACACAGGGTGAGTAAATAACGCTTTTAATATAAATGGAATGAAAATTAAAAGTCCAATTGCGCTGGGCTCTTCCCGTTTTTTGAGAACAAAGAGCACATTCTATTTGACCTTCCAGGCCATCAGCACTAGGCTCCGCACTGTTTGTGGATACTGTTGACTTGCCATGTTTTGCCACCAACAAGGAAGTGACAAGCACAGAATCTGCTATACACCTGACTGGCTCTTCTGCAAGATTCGCCAAACCATTGTTCTTATCTGTGCACTGAAGGACACAAGGCGTACGCAGGCACAGACAAAGGGACAAACCCCAGGCACAAACAAACGCTGATGGATACATCGACACGGAGAAGGACACAGTGAAGGGCAAACATAAATAATGTGATGTTGGACACACTGAGACAAAGCGAAGGACACAAAGAGACACACTGAAGGAACACACACATAATACACATGCACACACACACACACACACACACAGGTAATAAAAGGACAGACGGCGCTCCAGCCACACCGTCACTTCCGAACGCTGAACTCGCACAACCACTCCATTATTGATAGCACCACAGTCCTCGTTGACTTTCTTGCTCAAAAAAGATAGTTTCAAATTTTCCCCCATTTTTCTCTCAGTTTGGTTGCCAATTATACCCTCTATTTATATCAATTCACCCTCCCCCACGAGTCCGCCGCCCATCCTCCAGGTAACAAGCCATGGGCCTTGGGCCGGTAGATCCGCCTCCTCCGAGACGGAACCTGACCACAGACACCCTTCCGCTCCTCTACGAATTTGTGCCGGCTCACCCTCCCCCTCCCCCTGGGGCGGACAGTCAAATGCCGCCCCCGATCAGGGTCCCTGATAGGCAGCCACACTCGTATCGGACCAGACAAGATACGGTGCATTAGACCACTACGCTATCCACCGCCCCATCCTCATTGACTTTCACTGTCTGTCGCCATGTTATCGTTTGTATTGAAGTTCGGACTAAAGAAAAACACTGAGACGTTTACTTCAGCCTCCGCATACGAGTACCTCCATGAGTTTGAGGTGTCTGGATCGGTCCTCCTTGGCGTGAGATTTGGCATCCACCTCCGTCTCCAATTCGCATACCCTCTGTTCCAGACCCTTTCCCCTCTGCAGAACCTCGTCCCGTTCCCTCTTACACTGCCGTAGGTCATCCTCCAGATGGGACAGCTGCAGACACACACAACCACAGTTTAGGACATTTCGGCATCCTCTGTAATTAATGTTACAGCCATGGACTTATTCATTATTAATATTCCTGTATTAATAATGATATATAATTAATAATATATTCCTGGGATGGATAATATGAGGTTTTTTGGGACAAGGTTTTTGTTCATAGTTGTTTGAGTATGAACCAGTGTAAAGTTTTTTGTTGCGTCTTTAAATTTGTCTTTAAATTTGAAAATGGTTATTAGTCCTCCTTCTATTCTGCAGTTACATCTTTGGCCACAAGGAGTTGTCTGAACAATGAACTATGTTCCACTTGAAGCTCTCCAAAGATAAAAAAAAAAAAAAGTTAAAGAAACAACTTTGAAAGTCATGAATCATTGTCCACCCCCACATGACTCCGAGCAGCCTTGGTGAATTTTGAGTTATTTTACTGGTCAGTCCGTTTGTACGGATGAACTGCAGCTGAATTAACACGGAGGCAGGAATCCCGATCTGGTGAGCCGATGCTTTAAGAGAAAGAGGGGGGTTGGGGGAGATGATGATGACATTTCTCGTTGCCAAAGACTAATGTGCAAACGAATGGGAAGATTTGATCTCTAATCTCCCTGTCTAGCCTTGCCTTGCCCCGGGTCAGGCAGCAGCTGGGAAAGAGGGACCTGCTGAGATGAGGGGGGAGAGTGGGGCTATGGAGGGACTTAGGCTGCACCCCCTCAGAAATGTGACCGCACCCCTCCTCTCCATGCGGCCTCCCACACTGTGGCCCCTGAACACAACGCATATGGTGCACATCAGCACTCACAACTACACTTTCAAACACACATTACATTACATTTTTACATTTTAAGCATTTAGCAGACGGTCTTATCCAGAGCGACTTACAAGATGTGCATAAATACATGGTAGAAATAATCATAGTTTGCGCACGAGATCAGTGCAGTAATACAGCAATAGACATCATTGCAGGCAGCTGCGTACCATACCTGTAACACTGGGAAGGAAAAGGTTAGTAATTTTTTTATTTTTTTAATAAATTGAGTAAGCAGTGTGTGTAGACACTCTCACACACTCGTGTAATACAATGAGACTTTATATAGCTCTCTTCTTGCAGACATCTCAGGACGCTTTACAAAAGAATTACATTTTTAAATCAGCAAGAAGTCTGAATAAGAGGAATTGGCACACGAAAACAGATCGGTTTAAAGGCCAGATTTTAAAGAATCAATTGTAGCCGCACCTCTGATATGACTCGGGAGTTGAATTCCACAGCAGAGGTGCGGAACAGCTAAAAGCTGAACTGAACACAAAAAACTGAACACACAGCACTTGCACAAACTCATTAACACTATGCTGTACTCACATCACACACACACTATGACATGCTCATAACACTAACACACATTCATTAGCACCATGACTGTACACACAGCACTAATACACACAAGACATGGCACCCTCATAACACTAACACACATTCATTAGCACCATTACTGTACACACTCACAACACTAACCCACACATTAGCACTATAATGCATTCACAAATTGAATACACACACAAATACATGTAAACGCAACACTATCACAAACTCAATTGTCATACACACAAACACAATCACACGCTTGCATCACTAACACACAAGACATACACACACACACACACACACATCAACGCTAATGACTACTATACATATCATTTTTGCCCCGATTTACCGCTTGAAATTGCACTTACAAGACAAGCCTTTGGGGCAAAATTCAGCATGACTGTAACCTTGAATGAACACTTTTATGTGCAGTGAGTGCAGTGTGCAGCCCTATGAGCAAGGATAAGTGCCCCTTTAAGCTGTGAATGGACATCAAACAGTCTTCATATTTTGGCCAACTCCTGTTTGGTGTCAGGTTTCAAGAGCAGTGAGGGACTGGCAACAACCAATGAAAAATATCCATTGAACAAAAGTACTGTGCCTATAAAAACAGCCGTTTTGTTTGTTAGCTGGTAGCGGTCCCTGCAGTAACACAGCAGAAAGCAGAGATAGAGCTGTGGAATAAGAAAGATCAAATGTAAAAGCAGGGTGCAGGGTCGCTAGCCAAAAGTCTCAGCTATGTCATTAACAGAATTATGATGGTGAATGGCAGGACACAGCCACGCTTTATGGCAGGACACAGCCACGCTTTATCCCGCCAGGCCAGGGAAGGCTTCAGCCAAAAAGGGCTTGTGAGGTCACCGCTGCATGAGTGCCCCCTCGCCATGCACAGAATACGGTTTACCAGGGGTCATCAGCAAACGACCTCCTCTGATTGGTGCTTGGTCTGCGGTGGTATGCAGCAAGGCTTGCGATATTCAAAGTAGTCCAAATGACTGTCCAGGGTATTGGTGGGGGCATGCGACCGAGCCACAGAACTCTGCATGAGTGCAGGCATCACAGCGGTGGGTGGGGGGTAAATAAATGCGTACGTTGGACAGAAGAGGAAGATGAAGAATTGTGGGAAAGCTGTGCCAACAGTATGAAGGTTTAGTTTGAAGATTTATTTAAGTAGTCCAGACACAGCTAGCACAGCAAAAAACGTAAGCGCAATAATTGGAAATAAATAGTCGGCCAGTTTGACTGAGGCCACTTTGTGCGTCGTGAAGTTTTGTGAAGTGTTGTATAACTTTGCAGCAACTAGCGGGTGGCATCATATGTCTCTACAATCCAGAGTTCTGAAGTGGTGCCACAGTAGGAGTCCCCAATTTAAATAACATGCATTGCATCAGCCCTGCTTCCGCCAATTCTGCAGTACTCACTTGTATTCTGTGTCAAGCTCACTTGCTTGCAATATCCAAGAATCATAATATGTGCAGTAGACTTAACACAAATTCACTAACACTATCATTACTAACACACACCTACACACGTTATCTGGCTCACACTCACTCGCATTACCACAAACACACAGTTACAATTTTTAATACTCACACTCATAACACACAATCACAAAGTACTGCTATCACATAATCTCATTAAAACAAAACTGGATTTTCTTTCCACAGGATCAAGTGAAGTCATTCCATTTATGTTTGCAACCCAGTTAGCAGTCATTGCCCTCAAAATGATTACCCACTGAAGACAAAGCATCGTACAGTAAAATCACTAAAACTAATTCTTACACAGACATAAGACCTCCAACACTTGTCATTCACCCGACAACCATTTAAACATAAGCATCGCTTTAATGTACATGGGTAAGCACTAGTTAATATATTGGAATCCTTGTTTCTATAATCACTGCACGACAGTTGGTATGTCACGGGGCTACACAAATTTGAGATGGGGGAGTCGTTCTAAGGGTGGGAAAATTATTACTAAAAACATTCTCCACCCCACCCATATCAGATGAATCATATTGACTGTTTCCTATATACCACAAAAACATTCCACAGATTCCCGCATAAGACGATAAGGTTAAAGAGCAGGAGCAGAGCCACAGGAGAGAGGTGCAAGGTTAAAAACTACACTGTGTGTACTGACCGCAGCCAATCAAGACACCCCCCTGAAGAATGCCAAACCGGAGAAAAGGCAACACATTCCAGCCAGCTATTATAAACAATAACCAAGGAAAATGTATGTATATGCTGACGATAAATGAATGACTTGCACTACATTTTCCTCAGAAGGGAGATGTAGATATGCACAAGATATGCTAGGTAAACTTAAAAAAGCCATTTATGATTGGTCCATACTGTGATGGATGTGAATTACTTGCAAACCCTTCCATACACGGTTGTTTGTATACACTATGACAATGGTACAATGATTTATGACATCTCATTGGGAAAGACATTCAATGTTGTATTGATATCACTAAATCCCATTCGAGAGCATAGCTGGGGAAAAGGGGCGGGTCACAAATTCCAAAGGGGCGAACGCATTCCTAAGGAAATACCATTAAGTCTCTACCAGAAGGGGTACATGCACGGACAGGGCACTTCTCTGGATGTTCACCCTTGACCTCTCACCTCTAGCCTCTCCCAGGATGACCCTGACTGCCAGAGAATGCCTCCTCTGAATACCAGCTTACTCCCTTTCACCCCCGTACCGCTGCTGGGCTCTCCTGCCACCACACCCAGGAATCCCATCCAGGCATTCCACAGCCATGACCTCACGGTCCAGCTCAAGGTGGATTTACGCCACGCTGCCCCCGGGACAATGGAGGACCCCTCCGTACGGCGCTCTGGCTACCCTCCAGTACCTCTTCCTGCAGTTTCTTCGCCGCGATTCGGGACTTCTCCAGCTCCAGCCCCTTGTCCCGGAGCTGTCTCTGGAGCTCGTTCAGCTCTCTCCGGTTCTTCTCCTTGTACTCGTCGATCTGCAGCTGCAGCTCCTGGGTGGACGTCTCAGACGCCTCCACGATCTCGCTCATCTAGAGGGACACCAGCGGAGAGCGAGCTTCAACAGGTGGGCCACAGTGACAAAGGCATGTCCTGTTCCATGAACCACCCCCTCCCCCCCCCCCCCGAGCCCTCCCCCACTGAACTGGAAAATGGAGAGAAAGGTGAAGGAGATCCACTGGCTTCAGGACCAGCTGAGGGATAAATGTCCCCCTCCCTAAACACACACGCAAACACACAGACACACATGCACTCTCTCACACTCACAAACACACAAACACACACACTCTCTCACTCTCACACTCACACACACACACACACACACTCTCTCACACACACACACATAGACACATCACACACACACACACACAGACAGACACACACACACTCACACACACACACACACACTCACACTCCCTCACTCTCACACTCACACACACACACACACACACACTCTCTCACACACACACACACACACACACAGACAGACACACACACACTCTCTCACACTCACACACACACAGACACACACACACACACACACACACACACACACACCTCCTTCTGCAGCTTCTCCACGGTGCGGTCCAGAAGCCTCCGCTCATCCTCAATCTCATTCTTTGTTTTCTTGAACTGCTCCTTCTGACTCTTCTCCTCCCTCAGCCTCTCGTTCAGGTCCTTGTGGTCGTGGTTCAGTTTGGTCAGGTTTCTCTGTGGCGCAATCGGTGAAGGAGAGCAGGAGAGAGACACTTTAAAAACACTATATTCAATTATTTGACTTTCCATCACCTCAGTACAGTGGAGATGCACGGAGGTTTCCGGTCTTCTTTCAAACTTGGGCCGAAATTACCTAGTTGTGAGACATTGATTGGATGGGACCAAGGAGCTGGTCAGATGCTGGTTGAAAAACGTCTTGAAAACTATCAAGCCCATGGTTCTCCAGGACCAAGGGTGGCTGACACGCCTTAAAATAACCTCAAATACATACAGAAGATGCTGTATATCCTCTCACATTCACTTCATAATATAATAATAATATAATAATAAATGCCATTTAGCAGATGCTTTTATCCAAAGCGACTTACAGGAACAAATGCATACATTTTTCAGCATCTGTGGCTCTAATGGGAATCAAACCCACAACCTAAGCATTGTCAGCACCATGCTCTACTTACTGAGCCACACAGAACCACTTCCCATCACACAGATGACACTTCAAATTTCTAAGAGGGTCAAGGAGTGTAAGATGGGACTGAAGGGTTTTAGTTTTGCTTGGTGGAAAATGCATAGAACTGCCTCAGTGCACGCAAATAAATCAGGGGCGATTTATGGCTAAAAAATGTTACCTTGATTATTACAACACAAGGCAGTTGATACTACAGAAATGCATATCTATACAGCGGAGATAACAGGGCCTGAGGCTGAAATCCTCAGACACTCAATGGTTAGAGTGGCTCATGTGTCTATGCCTGTCCCCATTTAAAGACTAACAATGGAAGAATAAACTAACATTCAGGCCTTTGCAAAGGCAAAAAAACACAATACTGGCCATTTCACAATACAGGCCTGAAATACATATTCAACGCCCCAGTGACTAAGCTTTGAGACCCCCCAAAGAATATAGTTGACTCAATTACACCTCCAATTCTCATACTGTCATTCTCTACAAGGAAATGTGGTTGTTTGAGACCTGCGGGCCCTTCCAAGTCTCACCTGCACATCCTCCAAACGCGTGGTTAAAGCTCTGTTCGCGTGTAACATCTCCTCCTCCTGCTCCCTCACTTCTGCCAGAGACTCCTCCAGCTCCGTCTTCTCTTTCTGTGTGGAGACACGGAGGTGCACGCACATCAGCTTCACCGAAACTCCAGTTACTCGGCGGGTGCTCGAATTTCCCAGAACACCCCTTTCCCTGCGAGTTCACATTCAGATACTTTCCCAAGGAAACCCCAAACCTCTTTTCAGCTCAAATCAGAACCATAGGTTCAGGTTGACCTTGCTCAAATTAAGCACGTTCCCAGGTCATTCTCTCTCTCTCTCTCTCTCTCTCTCTCTCTCTCTCTCTCTCTGGCTCACCTCCAGCCGCACCAGTCGGTCGGAGAGCCGGCTCTCCTGCAGTTTGGCCTCGTCGATGATGCGGTTGAGTTTGGCCACCTCGTTCTCCAGCTCCTGGACCCGCCTGCGAAGACGCTCGCTCTCCTGAGTGAGCCGCCCGGCCCGGCCCTCTGCTGTGCCTCGCGCCGCCTCCAACTCGCCCTTCTCCCGACATGCTGTGGCGTTGCTCTGGGGAAGGAAGGGTGTGGTCAGTGCACCGAGACAGCACGGAGATACTCTGCATGGGTATATATATTTACATTTACATTTACATTTTAAGCATTTAGTAGACACTCTTATCCAGAGCAAGATGTGCATTAATACATGATATGTTCAATCATTGTTCGTGCAAGAGATCAGTGCAGTAATACAGCGATAGACTGTTGGCAGCTGCATATCGTACCTGTAACACCGGGAAGGAAAAGGTTAGTAAAATTTATTTTTTATATATACTCGTAGAAGCACATATCGCTCCTTGTGAAGGATCCTGGTGTACCGAGAGACAACATTGACCAATCAATGTCAGTATGCCGACTCACACAGTGTCAAATGGAACAGCTTTGCTTTAAGGTGATCACGGCCATCTTGTGTGCGTCTGTGCATGTGCAGGGAACTGAACGGTTGCTCACCAAGCACAATTTTTACTTCGAAGGTACTCGTAAGGTCCTAATATGGACGTAAAACTTTCACACAGCACACCCTGATGATTTGTGATGGATGGAAAAATGTAACTGCCCACTCTTTTCTGTATGATTTGTGTTTTTGTGCAGTTTTTTGGGTACCCTTCCCACTGACTGCCATTCAATCAATCCAGCTCTGGTCTCCCTACATCCCATAGTAATCATGCAGTGTTAACAACGTAGATGCACTGGTGGACAGTCTCTCCTCCAATTAAAATGGTCTCTGGCAGGCATCAGTGTCTCAGTTGGTGCTGCTTGCATGTTCTGCACGGCAACACACAATGTCCTCTGCTTGGATTGGATCGTGTTGCCAAGCAGAAAACTACCTCACTTTGCCACCAGAAGTGTTACGTAAGTAGGTTTCTTAGATCAAGTTGAGTCCACAACACTATAACAACCGTTCTGCTCAAAATCCGCCCGCGTGTAAACCGCTGGATTTAACAAGACATCTCAGATAGTCTTAAGCCAAAGACAGGACAAGTCTCTGGTGCACCAAGCATAAAACAAGCTTCTGTTCCTTGGTGCAGCTCCACACAAGCAAAGACAGCAACCTGGCAACATTATAATTAATGCATGAGTCAGAAGCTTTTCCTAAACCCGTTATTCAGTCTCCTGGGAATTGCCACCTTGTGACTTTCAAGAGCCCCTGACCTGCCAGATCGGCACCATTTTGGCCGTTTCACCTATCAAGGAAACATGACCAAATTAGCTAAACGGGTGGTGCGATCGCTTTGTCTGGATGTGGCCACAGCCAAACGGGACAGAGTGAAAGAAGACCTGTGCCGCTTCCCTTTGCCCAGTATTATGAATGGAGCGCACACACGGGCCAAACTCTCAGAGGAACATGAACACATTCAGGAACATTCCCCCTCGGGCTCGAATCACATGTGACCTCCTCAGCCAATAACAGGGTACTCAGAATTTGTTGTTTCCTTACAGCATATTTGTTCTTTGTGACACTTCTGTCATAGGAAGATCACCTGAGCTTAAAAGTTCAACAGAAAGCAGAAGCCATCAGAACAACAACTAGTATATCGCAAATGATATATGTATAATGCAACGCAAATAGTAATGAAAATTATGCACAAAACTGAATTCCCAGTAATAGGTTACACAATCTGCTATCCATCTTTGTGAAGCACCCACACACAAAGTAAAACAAATGTGTGGGGGGACAATTATGGAGTAGATGTCAGATTAGTGAACCCTGCGTAGAGGGGAGTCATAGGTACTCATACCAGGTGGTGTCCTCCCTTGGTACCATTTAACAAGGGAGCAAAAAATTGTTAAAAATCCAGCTGAGTAAACAATGTAACAGATACATCCAAGTTTTTTAAACTTTTTTTTAAAGGAAGCAGAGCATTGTGGGTTGATGTGGAAAGAGCCATCCGCTCGACTATGAAAATAAAGCCCAGAATGTGAGCTCTTGGTTTTGCTGCTGCTTACAATCCCCTTGTTGAAAAACTCCAGCATGTGCAGGTGTTTGCAAGCCTGCGGCCGGCTGGAACCCACCCCCCCCAACCCCCACCCAAGAGATTAGTAGGCGACCGCTCCGATTGACACGTTGCTGGCTTTGCGCACTCCACCGGCAGCAGGCTTTGGTGAGTTGATAGTTATTTGCGTTTTCTTGCTGACGTGCCATTCTTAAAATTACGCGCCGTTACTAATTACAGGGATCGTCAATGACGCATCCACGATGACTAGTTGAGTTAACTGGCTTATACGTATGCATGTACGCATGTACGTGCGTGTTTGTGGGTGTGTGACTGTTAGTGTGTGAGAGAGAGAGAGAGAGGGAGAAAATGTGTACATGTCTGTGAATGAGAGAACAAGAGAATGTGTGCATGAGGATTTAACCCACAGCCATTCCAGAGCCACAGAAAGCTGCATTAGCATTGGCTATTCATTAGCAGCAGAGGAGTAGATGTGCACGGGCCCTGCAGAGTCCAAAGTCCTCAGGGGGCCCTCAGGAGCCCCCCTCGGCTCCGGGCCGCACCAGCCCTGCCGCGTCTCCCAGTCACAAGCCTCCTCAGTGTGAACTTGGCAAAGGAGCGTGAAGTCACCGCAGTGCGAGGACACAGATCATTAACCATCGTAAACCGGCTCCCAGGTTAACCGTAGGCTGCCGGTCAGGCTTCACTCCCTCGGTCAGGTGTGTCTGGAGAAGGGAGGATGCATCCGCATGCAAACACAGGGAGCGAGAGATCACGCGGACAAGAGGCGGGGCGGACACAGGAAGAACGGTCAAACGCCTGTCAAATATATGCCATTTAGCAGACGCTTTTATCCAAAGCGACTTACAGTAGTGAACGCATACAATTTTCAATATTACTACCTACTGAGCAACACAGAACCACAAGTTCAAGTTTATCCGTCTTAAAACGGTCCTAGATCGCAACGAATATTACATTTCACTTGGCCATGAGCATGACAGCCATGATATAGTATGAAGTCCTAAAATGGCGGAGGACAGACATCTCTAACCCAGGTCACCATTAGTTTAAGGAAATCAGGTAACACTGTAAACAGAGCCAAGACAAGAGCGTTAAACCAGTTTAGCACATTTGCATTGCACACAGCTGCAAACACAAGGTTGGACAATTTCCGCTGAAGGTAGCCAGCACCTTTCATGTTGTGTAAAGCACTGTAGAGTTTACCATCAAAAGCCCATGTCCCACACAACCCCCATCTCCCCAGTGTATCAGGGTACTGTGCATTTTAATCCAGAAAAGAAAAAAATGCATTTACATACAGTAAGTATGTAAGGCTGGCAGTGTAGTGTAATGGTCACGTCTCCTGTCAGTTCTAGCTCCACGATGCTGGAATGACCTTCCCGTGGAAGTCAGAACAGCTGAGACCCTGGCCACCTTCAAGCGACGACTGAAGACTCACCTCTTCAGGTTGCACCTCTCCCTGTAGTCCAGTTTTGTAAACTTAGGGACGTAGCTGTTAAGTATTGCACTTATGTCTCCTTGTTTAGGTATTGTATTAGGTTTAGGCATTATTTTGCCTGTATTTTCCGCACTGATTGTTTTATTGCTGCCTTTGAATTGTGGCTAACAGATTTACCTACAGGGTCCTAGTTTAACTATGTGGTTGCTCCTAGCACCTGGAATTGTACTTCCCTCTAGGGTGGCTTTCAGCAAAACTGTTCTTGACTACGGTTAACACATTGTTACGTCCTCTGGATAAGAGCGTCTGCCAAATGCCTGTAATGTAATGTAATGTAATGGTTAGGGAGCTGGGCTTGTAACTCAGAGATTGCAGGTTCAATTCCCAGGTGGGGCACTGCTGTTGTACCCTTGAGCAAGGTACTTAACCTGAATTGCTTCAGTAAAATATCCAACTGTATAAATGGATTGTATGTAAAGAAATGTAAACTGTGTAAGTTGCTCTGGATAAGAGCATCTGCTAAATGCCTAAAATGTAAAATGTAAAATGTAAATGTAAGTTGCACGCCAATTAAAGCTTGGATTTTTAAGTGTACTTCATATAGATAAAATTTAAATTAAATAAATGGCCCGTACTGGAGATCAGTTAAGACGTCGCTTCATCTTATATACTGGCTTGCCCGTTCCCCAGGAGAGACAGGGCTGTGGAAATTCACAGAGCATCCTGCGATCTTTGTTCTCCGTGTTTGCCTCACTTCACGGATTGTCGCGTGCTATCGAAAGGTCTAAAACGGAACAATTGAGGGGATTTGATTACAAAGGCCCTTGTGTAATCTGTGGACTGTTTATTTTATAGTTTAGCATTAACCGCCATTGTGTCCTCTTCATAAAGAATGCGGTTGATTGCCGACTGAAGTGCACGACCCCGCCCCTGTGGTGTACTGCATGCTTCTCCCAGATAACCAAAATACACCGACGGTAACTGGAGTGGAATCTGACAAGATATTTGCCTGGAATTCTGTTCAGCCAATTAGAAAAAATGCCCACAACTACGTGATTTTCATTAGCAGGCTGGGATTTGGGCAATCCCCTCCTTCAGGCCTTCAGAACCATGAGAAATGGAGATTCCGGAGCATTCCAGTTCAAAGGAGGTGACGAGCGTAAATCTTCTGTCTCACCACTGTCAGCATTTGCCATTGGGTGCAAAGGGAGGTTGAGGCAGAGAGGATTGGGTTATCGGAGGGCTAAAGACCCAATACACAAAGGACGCAATAAACCGTGACCTGCAATTGGCTCGCTCTGCATCACTGTCTTTTTTTTAAAGAAATCTTTACGCAAACAAGAGGGCAAATCGAAACAAAATTGACTGCAACAACGCAGCTAAAAGTAGAATCAGTGACAATGACCTTTGAAGAAATATCAAATGTTGCCCTTGTCCAGAACAGGAACAGCATGTTCCACCCACTGTGACTCAGGATATGCCCGGAAAGTCCTGGAAAGGCACCGGTGTAATCTCTCCCCTCAACACGGAGCGAGTGACCACACTCCCTCTTCAAAGCAACAATCAAGTCAGAGAGACAATATTTCCCCTCAACCTCAGCTGTGACAACACAGTCCTGATCGACATGGTCTAAAACACATTCTGGATTCTCCCACAACTGACAATGGGACAGAAATGATCTTTTTAGGTACATTATGTGACTCGAGACCAAAAACCCAGTCCACACTGGAAGTAGTTCCCACTTTTTAGGGGCGAAATATGGCATTGTTCTCAAAATACACAGTATTTCATACAGTTTGAATAAAAATGATACAGTTAGACGAAATATACAGTTAATGCTTTCTGTACAAGGGGATACGTTTTAGATAAATAGAGCGGGCAAAAGTAAACGGTCTTATCAGGGAAAAAAGCAAAACAGAAAAGATGCAAAGGTCAGCTCAGGTGACTGACTCCTAGATACAGCCAATCACACGACACTAAATTATCATGCTTTACAACAACAACAGAAAAAAAGAGGAAAAAACCCTCTACATTTCCCAGCTTTTCTCTGTCGATGAATAGGTTTGGTGTGTCTAGCCACCACGCAGGTATGCATTACAAGGGCTCCCATCCTAAACAAAAGGGGCATAGACTTGGAATTTGTTGGGTAGGATGGTGTATTAATGACCAGAGGAAAGTGCCTGTTCTGGAAATGAAAAAGCGATGCTTGAGAACGACTGGAATCTTTCCAGCTCCCGAAAAGGAGACCACAATCCCAAACCACTTCCAGACTCTCAGAAACATGATTTCCCCCACCCCGCCCCCCTAAAAAAGAGACTTTATTAAATTGCAGGGGAGCTGAGGCTGACTGTAAAAAAACAAAGAACGTTCGCGTTGCAAGTTGGCCACAGCTACGCCCAGAGGACACAAATCCCTTTTTGAGTTAGCATTTTAGGGAAAATGAAAGGATGGCGTACGAGTTGAAGGGTAAACACTCTCTCTCCAGCTACGGAGTGGCGCACAGCTAACGATGGTTTGTCGAATGGATACGACACTTCAAATGACAAAGGGGACAACACTGTTCTGAAGAACATCATAAAATGGTCTTGACCCTTGAAACAAAAGCAAGCGGTGAGATCAAACAACCTTCAGGAAATCCAAACAAGATTACTCTGAGTGGAGAAAAAAACAAAAAGAAAACCTCAAGCATGGTGCTGGTCATCCTTTGGTTTGATGCCAGACCCTGAGACCGCTGAACCGTACACAAAGACTGGGCGATAACGTAAACCAGGCACACTGAGCACGCTCCAGTTACTCTTCTGGGCAGGGTCAGGCTTCAGCCAAGATGAAAGGTGAACCTCACCTGCAAGTTGCCCCAAAACAACCCCAATCTGAGTTTGGGAAGCACTGGGTTGTAGAAAGCGAAAAGAGTAAAGCTGGGTAAGGACTAAAGGCTTTTGCCCTCTGATGTTCTGACTCCAGCGAGCTCCAGCACAGCGGGAGTCGGGTAAATCCCTGGCTTTTTACCGCTGGTCTGAAATCCGTCTGATCCGTCCATCGTCTTGGTCTGATCAAGGTTGCCCGCCCCAGGCCCCCGCCCCCGGCCCCCGCCACCAGCCTAGCACTGCCGGGAGCCACTTGCAGGAATCGGCAAGCCACACACACATTTTGGCACAGAGGGCCCCTGCACAGGCAGACCTGCCAAGCACCAATCAATTGAAAAAAAGGAAACAAAAACAGGAGCAAGAATTCTAGCCATGACTGTGGTCTGACTCTTTAACACGCCCGGCTATTGTCCACGGCCACGCCATTTCACCTCAACCTCGAGCTCATCCAAAACAAAGAGGCTACATATAAACGCACAGGCGACAAAATGTTACACTGCAATGTTTTTGTTACATCTGAATATGTCTATAGATACAAAGAGTGTCCTTGGTCTTGTTTTCATTTTGTAGGGCAGGGCAGATTCCTAAATGAAGAACATGCTCTTTATTGTAACCAGATGAGCATCGCTGTGCTGAGCCCCAACGGTGACCCGCACTCCACCACCTCACTGGCAGGAGTCCACCTCCCTCCCTCCCTCCCTCCCTCCCTCCCTCCCTCCCTCCGCTTCCCACTAAATCAGCACCTCGCAGCTCTGCCTGGAAGAGGGCTATCGTCAGCTGAGGAAACACTCCATCTCCCAGGGGCCACCCCGGTCAACCAAAACAAACTGGAGGGGTCGGCCGACCACATGGCTTAGATGATCGGAAACGCGAAACACACAAGCCTACAAAGCAAGTGCACAGAGCCAACGTTTAAAAAAAAAACAGAAGAAAAAAAAACAGAAGAAAAAAAAAAAGGCCAGCATCTGGGGGTGCAGACGGACTTCATTCTCTCAGAGCTGGGGAGCATAGCCAATCAGGAATCCCCATCTGAGACGGTCTCTAGGAAGAGTGGGGTTACAGCAGGTCGGCAAAGGTCATGTACCTCAACAAAGACCACAACACAATCTACTGCCATGTGGGTATTGACAATGCACATTCCTCACTTCCCCACAGTGGTTTCCATTGCACCCTCGCCATGACGTCTTCCCTCCACAGGGACAGAAGTCTGTCCAACACATGCTCACACTTACATTCTTACTACATAAGGCCATTGCTCATCCGTATATATCCCCAATACACTGGGACGTCAGTCGGTACATTACATTTTACACTTTTATGCAATATTTCGCCAGACTCACTGAGTGTATGCTTTCTCTAAAGGCAGTCTTGGCTACACATTTTGTTATTATCTTTTTTATCACATCAAATTTTCTGCGCTCCAATGATTTATCAAGGACCGCATGCCAAAGTTAACTGCCAGTTGGCCTGCACTGCAGGCAAGAGGAATTGAAACATGTGGCCAGTGAGGTTAAAGGTCAGATGGACAAGTGATATCTAACAAACCTAGATTCTCCCCCGAGTCCTTCAATTTGGGCTGAAAAACTTTGTAGGAAATGTAAATAAAGTTATTATTATTCAAGTACAGAACATGCTCAACTAACAAGCTTTCATGGGTAAGTGGATATGTTGGGGACTGAGCTTGTGTTTTTGAGCATTTATTTATAATTGAATCCTACTTCAGTCCATTGTGCCAGATGCCTCTTGCTCCTTAAGCCCTCAAAGTCCACAGCCAACTACAGTCAAGGAGTCACTGCTGATTTTTCCAAACGCATGACCAGTTTTCCCGACATAAGACACCAGGGCACACTGGTCCGACGGGTCCTTTCAGTCACCTTTTCAGGGACAACGAAATAATCACTGTGGTACAGGCTAAAATGTATTACTTTGTGTGGAATATTAAGGTAAATATATTTATGTATAATTGTCAACCTGGTCATGTTTGAAAAGAAAAATGATAAACCCTGTTTTGATTCATGTATTAATGCAGTTTCTATAAAGAACTGTATTTCCCATGGTTCTGAGGGGTCATGGTTAAAAAAAAAAGGGAGGGTCAGGGTTAGAAAGAGGAAGGAGAAGATGGTAGTAGTACTTTTGCCAACGCAGGTTTATATTATTATATGGACTTGTAATAGCCGAGATAACGAAGTTTATAGAATTTACTGCAGGAGTTTAAATTCATATATCATATTATCTAGTGTAACTGCTAGCTGCTGTGTTTTCGAGTAAAAGTAAGTAAAGTTTTTGCAAGAGGACTTTTACTGCTAATGCATCGGACGCCATCTCCACTGTCTTTGCACCGTGACTGCCAGTGAGGACAGTGCTGTAGATGTCACTGATCCTCATCCAGAACGTTTCTTTTCCCCACGCGTTGGTAACATACTAATTATCAGTCATCATTGTTGTCGCCTTTTCTAACGTTTTTAGCTGTGCTACGTTTCTTTCCACGCATACGAACTGGGTTAAAACACTCGCGTGGGTGAACTGTAATTATGAACTGAGCTGCTACGCCACTCGCGCGCGTGGACTGATTTGCATCCACTCGCGCTAGTGAATTGTTTGGATATGCTCGCACTGTCATTCCTTTCCCCGCCTCGGAACTCATTGGGTCGCTTCCACATCTCATCAAGCGCGCCACCGTCATTGATACATATCTGTTTGGGGTTAGAGAATATTAAGGAGCTCCACTTTATTTGATCTTACTGAGGGCACTTATTTTAAGGAGTAAATACTTGTTGATGGTTAAAACAAAAGCAATTAAAAGGTTAATGAAGGTTTAATATAAAAAATGTTTGGGTCAAACTGCCCAGATGACCCAAACAACAACAGCTGCTGCAAGGCAGAACGATGCTGGTGATCATTACGATTACGTGGTGTCATTTAAAACTTGGTTTACTACAGTCGACTCCAAAATTATTCATACCCTTGACTTGACAAAGATGAGCAGATGAGCAAAAAGGCTGTATAGAATAAACATTACCGATAATGAGCTACATTGTACGCTCAAAAAAAGGGAAATTATATACATTTATACTAATATAATTGCTCAGAGAAAAGGATTTTCTAGTATTTTTCCCCCAAAAGATGTCACAATTATTCACATCTCTAATAATTATTTAAAATAAAATTAACAAAAATGAATCTACATTAACACGTCATTTTCTACAGTGTTTTATAAGATTGGTGAACATATTGGGGGTGATCTTCGACCATTCCTCCTTACAGAATCTTTGAAGATCCTTTGGTCTGCGCTTGTGGACTGCCCTCTTCAATTCAAACCAATTTTAGATAGTGTTAAAGTCTGGAGACTGAGATGGCCATTGCAAAACAGTAATTCTGTGGTCATTTGACCATTTACTGGTTGATTCTGAGGTATGCCTGGGATCATTGTCTTGCTGAAACATCCATTTGTGGCCAAGCTTCAGCTTCCTGGCAGAGGGAACCAGGTTTTGGGCCAAAACGTCTTCATACCCAGAGTTCATGATTCCGTTGACCTTAATAAGAGCACCCGGACCAGAATAGAATCATTCACATCTGTTTTTGGACATCGAATGGGGAAAGGACTGCCTCAATATCTTCAGTGTTTACTTTGCGTAGTTCACAGCAGCTTAAATCATCCTCAAAGTTGCACCTCGAATCAGAAGTCACACTTTCTGATTGGGCAGGCAGCTGCACAATCACACGCCCATCCACGTCGTGGGTAACATTATCTAGACTAGTTGGATAGATGTGTAGCTGCCCTTACATAGTCATGCACCTCAGCTTTTCCAACAGTTCCACTAGTTCAACCCAAGCAGATCACTTTCTCACAAAGGACAGACAGAAGACTCCCCGCCCCCCCCGACTTCCTTCAGCCTGACCTGCAATACTGAACAAAAGCACTATAGTAACTTCTGATTACTGCCATCCCATAAACGCACGGCAACTAAAGGGTCTCGACTCCTCTCTCCTTCTCTGCTGGCACGGCACAATAAAACATGTTTTCCTGGGCAACCAAAGCCTTTAAAATCCAATCTGATCCAATCTAATGCAACACAACACATAATTCGGCTTTCAGCTCGGGAGACAAAACAGAACTAGATATCCTCTTTTCTAAGTGGTGGGTTCACGCACCCCTCTTAATGACCCCTGCCAGCTCACTGACCCACTTATTTTGCATCTACCCACCCCCCATTATCATTGTCTGAAACAAACTCGTCATTCATCAACTGTGGTCTGCAATTATCACCCTTTGAAAAGGGATGGAGAAAAGGGACAGAGCAACCCCTACACAACAGCTCATTAGATTAGTGTCGCCTTGCCACCGCAATTAACCGGCGAGGGAGAGCGATTTGGTGCTCCAGTTTCCAGCATTCCTCTCCACATGGGGCTGCAGTATCAATGCAAATGTGTTAAGGGGGGAGGAGGAGGGAAAAAGAGAGGGAGAAGGAGAAAGAGCGAGAGAGAAACAAAGTAAACGGACAACAACAAAATCACAGAGGGACAAGAGCTACACCTCTCCAGCTTTCACTTTCTCTCTCAGACACATTCACAAACACAAGCACATTAATGACACAGACACACAGACACACACACACATAGACACACAGACAATAGTCTCTCCCTAGGAAGAAAAGCTGTTCAACATTCCAACTCCCTATTGATAACAGAGCACAATTGTGCAGAGAGTATTGTCGGGGACTGCCTTCGAACAGGGAGCATTACCTCTCCACCTTCAACATAGCTGACCCAGAAAATTCCAGACAGCACCGCAGGCATTGATCTAAAGCTCACCTGTGGGTGACGTAAGCCAGTGATGAATCAGAGCGAGAATCCAGGCCACCATTTCAGCTTCATAAAGGAAATGGCTTTTTTTTTTTTTAAACAAAGGAAATGACCTCAGCAGGAAGGGGAAAGGCGACCCCCAGCTCAGACAGCAGGAAGGAAGCTGACCCCCCAACGGACATGGAGAACCTGCACGGCTGAACAAACAGGAAACAGGACCTGACTCGTCATGCGATGGCTGCCTCTTCGCCAGCACAACGCTCCTCTCCCACACGCAGCCCAAACTCTTATCATGAGAAACGAGTCAAACAAACGTATAATGGTATAAACACTGTGCCAAGAGCATCCCTAGTATCGTATTAAATATGAGCATCTGAGAAGAGAGTCCATTGAGACAATAATTCCCACGAAAAGTGATGACAGAGTGAACGAACGGCAACAGGGCCAAGCCCCGAGTTGTTTTCTTTTAATCAGCACATTCGGTGAACTCTAAAACCAGTAAGGGGGGGAGGGGATGTCAATCCTACTGTTATCATTTCATGTCTTGTTTCTTAGCCTTGGGCTGATATTTACGTTACAGTGTAAATCCAGTGAAAATGCAACAGGCCGACTCCCAAGAAAGGAACTCCGTGGAGTTGTGCGGTTATGAAATTAATTCCTGATAACATTCGGAATGAAGTCTTTCCCCCCCCCCTCCACACCAGATGCATCACAGATTCCAAAATTCCAAAGTGATGTGCAAGTAACTTCTGCGTTTTCATTTGATTTCATGCAGTTCAGTGCTGTAATTGTTTCACTCTATCACATGTTCAAATGGTAGTTGGAAGAAAAAACGAAATGCCCTGCACTCAAAACCAAAATGTATACATTTTTGAAAAAAATAAAGTTGCAGCTGCTATCTGAATACTTTGCAAAACTAAGCTAGCCTTTTATTGTATCAAATGCAAATGACAGACAATTACAGAAACTGATGGGAAGATACTGAATATTCCAACAAAAGTTTGTGTACAGTTCTTCAGTTATGCCACAAATACAGCTATAGTTTTACTTCAAAACGTTTTTTTCTTAGTGCCACATTCCATTCGAAGCATTGACGGACTTCCAAATGACTTGGCACTCTACCCCTCTATCATGCCCATCCCGCCTCTCTCCTCACCTGCTTGGCCTCCTCCACGGATGTCTGCAGTTTGCAGATTTCCTGTTCGTACTGCTCCCTTAGCTTGTCCACTTCCTGGTCGTGAGTGGCCACCTCTTCCTTCAGGGCCCCCTTGAGCGCGGTCAGCTCCCGCTCCCTCCTCCGAAGCACCTCCTCCTGCTCCTCCTTCTCCAGCAGCACCTCCTGGAAGTCCAGCTTCAGCTGCATCATGTCCTACAGAAGCGGGCACAAAAATAATAATACAACACAGCTCGCTGGAATCTGTGTGGGCTTTACTGGGGCCAGACACACAGTGCATACCATGATAATATAATATAATAATATATATGCCATTTAGCAGATGCTTTTATCCAAAGCAACTTACAGTTAATGAATGCATACATTTTTCAGTATATGTGGCCCCAATGGGAAGCAAAAACTTTGAATGCCTTCCCTGAATGAATAATGAGCACTCTAACATGCAGACTGATATCAGTCAGCTAACAGCGCTAACAGCCGAGCGCCCCTGCGGCGTACCTCTAAAATGGCCTCCTTCTCTCCACTTTCGGTCTCAGCCATCTTGGCTCCGTCCAGCTCGTCGTGCATCTCTGACAGCTGGTCCTGCAGGTCCCTGATCTCCGTCTGGTACTGCTCCCTCTCCATCTTCACCTGGAAGAGCCTGAGGAAACAGGGCCTGCGGTCAGGTGGTGGCGGGTCCGGTGGGGAACGGCCGAGGTGGGCAAAAGCAAACGGCCAGGAGAGACAGCGCACTGCAGGTACAGTCAGAGGGTTTGACGGGGAACATTCAGAACACTGGGCACTAAGGGGACACACAGGGCGTGTGACATGTAAAAGCAAGTGCACCCGCACAATGGGCCTCATTTATCAAGCATCAATACCTTCGTACCAACATTTACACATGAAAATTGGGATTTATTAAAGTTTTGGGAGTCCAACTTGTTCGGACGTGCAAAGGACATTTACAAAAACCTGAGACCACACGCAGTGTGTGTGTAAACCCCGCAGTTAGTTTTTTAACTCGAATCTTTCACTTTTATTGATGAAATTGGTCATTAAATAGGCTTCTTTGTCTACGTATTTTGAAATATAAAAAAAGATAAATTATAAAGAAACTAACATAAATTGGTTGCAAATACTATTTTAATTGAGTAAAACAAAAATGTTTGAAATGAGTAATAGCATTACAAATAGTTACTATGATTTCATATTTGCAGTTTTGTTTTTTAAATAATTAATTGATGAGATATACTATTTAAAGGGCCAAAATGCTGTAAAGTCCAAGCTTGCAATGGTGGACCTTGCGCTATTAGAGGAATTGGCGAGATTGCATTTTTAGGGACCAGTCTGACTTTTTGAGGATGACGAGTGGCTCATGAGCCGGTTCTGATTCCCGAGAGCCCTTCCATTGAGGCTGTGCAACATCTTAGAGCCAGACTTCACAAGGGAAACAAGAAGATCTTATGCCATTTTCTTACCATTGAAACTAAGTGCCTCCGAACCTTTGTTAAATGCAGCGGCAGTTGTTATTTCATATCATTTACAGGAAAACTTACATGCATATTTACAAAATTATTGATAAATGAGGCCCAATAGGAGGACAGACCGTGTGTTCAACCAAGAATACTCAGAACACAAGGTACTGTGGGCGCTGCCAATGTGTTCAACAGGGAACACTCAGAACAACACCGTGTACTAAGGGGACATCCAGGGAGATCAAAATGGAAAACGCCTCTGCGCCTGCTTAATGAGATGACAGCCTGTGTGTGTTCAAATGAACTGAAAACACAAGGTACTGTGGGTTTAGCCGAAGCGTTCAACAGAAAACACTCAGAACAACCATATATTATGGGGATGACCAGGGTGTGCCAAATGGAAAACGCCAAAACACCCGCTTTATACAAGGACAAAGTGCGTTCAATAGGGAGCACTCAATTCACTGGGTGCTGTGAGTAAAGCCAGTATTTTCAACAGGGAACCCGCCGACTCTGTAGAGTGCCACTGCCCACCACCCTCCGATAACCTGCCCTGAAAGGTCGGCCCTCACGGCGGTCCTCCCCGATCAGGATCAACGCACAATCCCAGAGGCTTAGCAGCTTAGTCCGAAACAACCACTAAAGACATTTTGAAATTTATCAATGCATCAGTTAGCAAAGCTTTGAACATGCCTGCGCAGTTAAGTGGGGAAAGTAAGCAGGGCGGGAGATTACAAAGGCTTCAAAGCGCAGCGCCCTTTTGTCCCACGGACTAGAAATTAAAGAGCTTGAATTGTTTTGGAGGTACACGTACGCAGGGGACCTCCAGTACTCAATCTAGAAAGGGTATTTTCATAGGACATTTTCATGTTGGATCAAAATCATTGTTGTGCAACACTGATAAATGAAGATTAAGTCGTCAAAAAAAAACATATAGTCGTATACAAAACACAATCCATCATTGGCTTCGCCATGCATTTCCAATGGGTGTAGGTAAAAAAAAAAAAAAAAAAAATGGCTCTGACAACTCCCAGAATGCAGTGCGGAGCGACCCCACTTGTCTCTTACTCCTCCAGTGTGGCGCGCAGGTCCTCCTCAGTCTTGGAGAGCCTCTCCCGCAGCCGGGCGCACTCCTCCAGACTCTGGTCCAGCTCCCCCTGCACATCCCTCAGGTCCGCCCCCGCCCTCTCGCCCGCCTCCGTGAGCCTCCTCTGCTTCTGCACGGCACAAAGACACGGAAGCTCGTTCCAGAAGCAATACAATGGGCCTTTCAGAGCACAGAACACAAATAAACCATGGTGAGCAGTACCAGGGAGAGCCGCGGTACCTCGGCACTCTGGCACCAAGGCAAGGCAATATCTTGGCTATAGCCCCACAAAAAGGCTGAGATTAGTAGAGTCGGGATGGTGGATTTTGTTTTTGCATTTTTAGCACAGCTACCTCCAAGTAAGCAGTGATGATGGTTCCCAATGCAGACAGTGAACAGCTGCTTGAATTAAATGAGCTACAGTACAACACAAATGGACATTTCTGAAAGTTTTATTTTTTTCCACCTCTGTTAAAAAAAGGAATGTGACATATGTTCTTATTTATTCTAACAACAAAAAAGGTATGGCTTGGATTAGGCCTTCTGAAAAAACAAGTTTATAAAAGGTACAAAAGCATATAAAAGGTAACATTTAACGATGCATGAACCATTTCCAAATCCAATTTCTAATGTTGAAAAAACAGACAGATCTCTGGTGGACTGCAGAACATTACATTAATCATTTACTTCACCAGTGGGAGTGATCAGCTTTTCAAAATCTCCGATGGACTCCTAGATAGTCGATTTGATTGGTTCTCTGCGGCCGTGTCGCTACAGTGCAGCATGGCGTGGGGACGTCACAGAACCGTGACGCTGGCCCTTACCGTGGCTTCCTCCTCCAAGTGGTTTTTCAGCTCCGCGACCTTTTTCTCCAGCTCATCCCTCTGTTCCTGCAACACCTTCACCTCAGCGGCAGCATCAGGGGGCTGCGGGGGGAGACCAAAGCCTGCTCATTACCGGTCCCTCTCCAGCGTGCTCCACCGCCCACTGTGTAATGGCATTCAGCTGCCTGGCAGCATCTCACAGCCATGACCTACAGCATTCGCTTTAGTCAACCTAACTCTGTGCAAGAAGTTGTACCAGTTGTATGCAAACATTTCAAAAATTTCAAAATAGGCAAATGAATATATATTTATTTAGCCAGGGGGTGCATTCAGGCAGAAAGCCACAAAACATATTACAGAGTGCATATTGTGTGGTGAAGCCCAGAGCTTGAGAGTCTCAAGTGCATTTGACAAGATCAGGACTTTATGGAGTGAGAAACTTTCCATACTGTCACCTCCTCAATGTGTTACCACCACTGTTATGCTGGTTATCCTTGATCAGGTGTGGATTGTTTGGAACTCTCACATGGCTGCGTGTTTTCTCTGTCCCTCTCCTAATAGGTATGCTGCCATAGCTTACACCTGTTGGGGCTAACTGTATATTTCCTATGCTTGTGCTCCCCTGCTCTTACATAATGCTACTGGCTATAGCACTGCTTTTTTTTCTGACTGCATGTTCTCTTCTCTGCCTCGGCCTCTGACTCGGGGGCACCTGCCCCCGAGCCCTAGATCCTGCGAGAAGTGTGAGCTGCCCCCATCAACCCTCACCCCCACGCCAACCCCAGTTCCTGGATCTGGACCCTCTCCGCGTGGTTTAGCCCCCCCCGCTGACTACCTAACTCAGACTAACCTTGGACTGACCATGACATGGTCTTTTTGGACATACCCTGTGCCGGCCAGAAGAGGATGGGCTCCCCCTTTTAGTCTGGTTCCTCCCAAGGTTTCTCCCTACCTAGGAGTTTTTCCTTGCCACTGTTGCCGTTAGGCTTGCTTTTGGGGGGGTCTAGGCCTGGGTTCCCCCTCTGTTAAGCGTTTTGTGACAATTCTGTTGTGAAAAGCGCTATACAAATAAACTTGATTTGATTTGATTTGATTTGACTCCAACTCCCATCACCCCCTTAGTGAAATGGCACTTGGCCAACTGAATACACCCCAGGTGTAATTTCACGCATTTTCACAGTTTCACATGTAATTATGCACATAAAAGGCCACTGTAACATAGTGCTTACCTGTTTTATCCAGACCATATTACCATTGCTTGCAACACATGACATGCAACACACAACCTATAAATGGCCAACCCCAGCCTGAGATTTAGGAGGTACTTGGAACAGTCGTTTTCCTCCCTTTCCCAATTCCCGCACTTCAGTGTACAACATAAGCTCTCCTCCTACACATTACACTTCCTTCCTTGATACACAGTCAAACATGTCTACAGCAGCAACGAAAGGTAAACACTGACTGGTGACTCTGATAAACTCTAGCTGCAGAAAGAGTTTTGCAGCACGATAAGAGCCTTCATTTTGCCGTTTGCTGAGCCCCACTGCACTGCTGCAACAATGGCTCACTTTATTGTCGCCCTGAACGCTCCCGGCTGCCCTGGACTTCAATGTCTGGATTTTCTCAAAGACGAGGTTGACCTTCTTCTTCGTGGTGTCGTCGTTATCTGGGCTCCTTGAAAACATGCAAAAAAAATGGTGGCTTCAGGATCAAGTGATTAAAAGACAAATCACTCAGTCAGTCTCTTTCACCCTCTCTCACATTCTCTCTCTCTCTGGTGGATCAAGGGCTAATCCCTGTGTCTTCTGTAAGGTCTACCATGGGAGAGGGGCAGTTGGGGTGCTTTGAGGAGTCACCTCTAGACCTGTCCACCCTCCTTACACTCATCCCACAGAAATGGAATGCAAGGGGTGGGAAGAGCCTTTCTGTGAGAAGAGCATGTGACCCCCCATGCTCCCTTGAGAAAGTAAAATGCAGGAAAATAACTTGGTTGGGTGTGGCAAATGTTCAGAAATCAAGGGCCGCTTAATTGGCGTGCACGAGTTTCCAACTCACTGTCCAACAATTCTTTACCTGCGGGTTCATTTTTAAAACCCAACCTCTTAAGTTATTAAGAAGGTTATTCTTAAGTATTGCTGGTAGCGACTCTGTGTC
Organism: Aldrovandia affinis; assembly: GCA_029706075.1. Lineage (NCBI taxonomy): Eukaryota > Metazoa > Chordata > Actinopteri > Notacanthiformes > Halosauridae > Aldrovandia > Aldrovandia affinis. The sequence continues at coordinate 64,417 of JAINUG010000104.1, forward strand.
TCGCAATATCTGCACAATGACTGGTTTTAGCGATTCATAAGGATGTTCTTTCCCTGTGCTATAGGTACAGTGTGCAGCTGTCTATGGTGATGCCTGTTGTATTGCTACTTTACTGAGCCCTTGTGCATATTTGAATATGAATATATGAATATTTAAAAGAGCGGTTGTAGGAAATTCATCAAATTTATTCAGGAAACATACACAGCAGAGCCTCTATTTTTAAACACGAGTTCCACAGCAGCTTAATCACAAATTACAATTTGTCATAGTGACTCGGCACAAAAATATATTAAAAAACTATGTGCAGGTATTTATAAGCAATGTGACTTCAAATTAGAAAGCCCCCTGTAATCCATTACCCAGATTTGAATCCAGTAGTACACAATAATTCATTTTCAAATTGATTTAGGAAATAGCCTTAGACCACAAAGGAGCAGGTGGTGTTTTTATTGCTTTTTATTTTAGAAATCATGCAAATATAAAAGTGAGCCAGTTGTGATAGCAGCAACACAGGTGGTGATGGGGACGGTAAAAAAAAAAAGCCCCATGAACATCTCTGAACCATAATGTGGTCTGACAGGACAGTGTCAGCTCCCATCGCCCATTGTCCTTTTCAAGAAAAATAATTTATATCTAAAAATTAAATGTCATTTTCAATACATTTGAATCACTAACTGTTAAGTAAAACTACAGGCCACCCCCTTACCCTCTGTGGGATCTCTTTAAAAAGCCGTATGAATGCTCCTTACGTACAATAAGTAATATAGCCGGAAAGGAAAATAACACTGGGTCACACTATAACAACAAGGTGTAGGTTTCATTCTGCTACATGAGGGGGAAAAAACACCCACTTCCCTTTTCATTACAGCTGTTTGCCATCAATTAAAGCACTTTTTTTCCTTGAACTTCAGAAGCAAACCTTCATTTCACAAAAGTACTGGGAATTATCTCTCATTTTGCCTTGTGTGTTGTGACCCAACCCAGTTGTAACAGCTTCCTGCTGTTCACCTCAATGCTTTGGAGAACTCCTGAACTCGTGGGGGGAGGGCAGATAAAAACAGGTCTCCCGTTTCCCCACCGAAGCCCAAGCCAACACACACACACAAGCTTGTAAAACAAACCCTCAATGAGCCATTTGGCCCAACGGCAAGGTGCTGTCTGGCAGTGTGTGTGAAGGGGTGGGATCTTATTAGAACCCTGCTGGTGCTGTATCTGGGTGCGTCCCCATTCATCTCACAATGTACGCTGCACTTCTCACCCTTCGCATTTCAATCACACATGGGCCAACACGCACACACACACAAACGGGACATTCAACCACGTGGCTGACTTGGCACGCTATTTTTTGGCTATGTCGTCTAGAACATTCCTCCAAAAGTTTTTCCCTGCCATTTTTTCCCCCCGCAACTGGTGGAACGTACAGTAAAGGAGTGGGGGGAGAAAGCCATATTTCACAAGATAAGCAGAGCTAGGTTCCCATTCCACATTCCTGTGGGTGAGAGAGATGAGTACCTACAGCTGAAACAACTGCTGCTTTACCACGGAAACACTGGAGAGGGAACAAGTAGCCTCATTTTTCTCAAGGATGGTCAGGCCCAGATACACATGTTTATGATTCACACACACACAGGACAGGTCAGAATCATGACACATTACACAGGCATGGAACATAGCACCACTCCTACATTCCACAACCCCAAGGATAAAGGAAAGCTAGCTGAGAATTATAAGGAACAGTTAAATAGGTAGCCTCAGTTAATGTATAATATACATAATCAAACTGGACATTGCTTGAAAAAAATCACTAGGTAGCTAGACACAGAGCAGTTACGTCATGCTGCAGCCATGTTTGCCCCAAAGATGCACTTACCCATCCTTGAGGTAATTGAATAATATCTGTTTTGCCGTCTCTTCATGTGTTTGTTGTGAAAGCTCCTCCTGACCTTTCAGAATATCTGGAGTCACCTGGAAATAGAAATCAACAACGACGCTGCTTATAAATGCGGATTTATGATCTGCCCTCTGTCATCTCCCAGTGGTTTAATTAAAACGATTCAAGTACATAAGTCTACATTAATTCAAGTACTGAATTTAGTCACCACTATAAATACACTCAACAAAGAAACCACTGTGCAGAAATACAATACGTTTGTGGTAATCACGGCTTACCTGAGCATCCCTTTCTGAACTGGGCTTTTTGCCAGAGCTACTGGAAGACTTGGACAGCGATGCTGCGGTCATGCTGGTAAAAGCTTTGACCGATCGGCCAGGTTTCTCCTCCTCCTCTCCCTTCTCCTCAGAGGGCAGCATGGAGGACCTGCTCAGCGCCCTCCTATACCCCAGAACGGACGTTGTGCCTTTGGTGGCTGTGCCTTGTGGAGATCCTGGAGCACTGCTGTACTGCAACAGGCCCCTGCTGCTGAACTTGCCGCCGACAGGAGAGGCCGGGCTGGACGGGCCCTCGGTCGGGCCCAGGTCCTGGTTCTGAGCCCCTTTGTGCTGCCGGAGCTGGGAGGGGCGCAGCACGTGCTCAATGGACCGGCCCTGGCTCTTGCTGAACTCGCTCAGGTAGTCGGCGTCACCTCTCAAGCCAAAGGGGAAAGCGCTGTCCACGCTTCGGGACCGTCTGCGGTCCTCCGGGTCGATCCTCCTGCGGCCCGTCCGGCCCCGGCGCTGGTGGCTGTCTTTGCCGTCGAACTTGTGGATGAGCTCGTCCACGCCGGGGATGGATCCCGTGTCGATGTCACGGCCCGTGCCAGGCATGAAGGGGATGTAGCGGCGGTTCTGGTGCCGGTTGATGGTTTCGGCGTACAGCGGCTCCTGCGGTTGCTCGTCGGGGACGGGCCTGCTGGCGGCGGGGGACACGGAGGTCTGCAGCACGGGGCCGCTGGAGTCGTGCCGGCGTAGGGGCAGCACGGGGCCGCTGGAGTCGTGCCGGCGTAGGGGCAGCACGTCGGGCTCCCGTCGACTGCGCTCCAGGCTGGAGCTGGCACTGCTGCTGGCCGTGCTGGGAGACGTGCAGGTGAGCTTTGACGGGTCGGCCAGGGTGGGGGTGGGGGCCAGAGTGGGACTCTGAGGCTGGGGCAGGGTCTGTGGCGGTGCTTGAGGGTGGGGTTTGACCTGGGGCTGGGCCTGGGGTTGGGCCTGGGGCCTTGGGTGAGGCAGCGGCTGAACTCTGTCCAGGCGCAACGGGGGCTCCGGGGCGCCGGGCTTGTCCAGGCTGGAGGACCTGGCGTGGGAGACGAGCGGCGAGGAGGCCCTGGGCAGGGAACACTGGTGCGGAGTTCCAGTCTCCGCAAAGGAGGCCGGGCGGGGAAGGGGTCCTCGGTACCCGTCCAGGTTCAGGGTGTTGCTCTCGGGGTCGTAGGGCCTGAGGAGCTCCGGGTGCCTCTGGAAGTTCAGCAGGGTGGAGGCCGACTTCCTCTGCGACTCCCTGAACTCTGTCACGCCGTTGTGGGAGCTCGCGAACTGCATCTGTTTCTGGGACCTGTACTCCACAAACGGGCTCTCTGAGCGCGGCTCGATGCCCCCTTTGAACACGTACTCGTGGTAGTTGTCGATGAAGGAGCCGTCGGCGTCCCCGTCCACGAACTCGCCCTCCTCGGGGCCTCCGTACTGAGACTCCCGGTCCCGGTTGTTCAGCACCACGTACGGGTGCCCGTCGATCCCCTGAACACGGATGCTTACTCCGTACTTCCCTGTCCCGTTGGTCTGCGCTCGGAGCCCTCGCTCATACTGCATGTAGCCCTGCTGCAGTCCACTGCCAGGAACACCACCAACTCCGTACGACTCCATCGAAGATAAAAAAAAATTAAAAAAACTTTTAAAAAAAATAAAATCCACAAAAGGTCCTTCTCCCTAAATAAGGTTTGCTGCTGCAAAAAAGTAAATAATCCCATTAGTGGTCAGAAATAAGATGCTATCAGGTATAATAACGTTAGCATAATGGTTTGCTATTCAGCAGGGGCTAATTCAAGTTTAAATACCCTGAGAGTTTGATTATGTCATATGCTTTAATCTCTTTCTTGAGCGCTGAATGATTTGTTTGTTTAGGCCGTCATTGAAATTCTGAACGGGACATTCCTGGTAAACCTTTCAGCATATTCATTCCAGCTGGGTGGTACTGCAGGGCACTATGATTCCAGACAATGGTCAGTCGCAACTAATCCGTCCAAAAAATGAAAAAAAGGGCAGTCAAGCGTTCAAGACATTTTTTATGAGAAACAAAGATCGGGCACATCAAACAGGAGGAAAAAAACGTAATAATAAGTCATTCTTGTTATTTACTTTGCTAACTGTGTCTTTTAATAAGTGTGACCAGTATTGGTCGGAGTACCAGTTTAGAGAGAATAACCAGGGAAAATAAATTGACAGTAAGGACAGAAGTTTACAAGCACTAAAACACACCACAAGTAGCAGTGCTCTCTGACACGCATCCCACATCTTCTCATCGTGCGTCAGATTATCTTTATTACACCAAACAAAACAGTAAGTGCCGCACAAATAATAGAAACCCACAGCCAGGGGCAATATGGCAATTTGAGCAGTGAAGGTGTGTGTGTGTGTGTGTGTGTGTGTGTGAGTGTGTGTGTGTGTGTGTGTGTGTGTGTGTGAGAGAGAGTGTGTGTGAGATCCTACTTTAATTCTTAACCCCATGGAGTGTGCCCTGTTCTCTGCAGCAATGCACCATGGGAAGGACTCCTTATGCAAGAGAGGCGATAAAAAACCCCAGCAGGACCTCCATCCTCAGGTTGTTTAAACAACACTGGGGGGCGGGGAAGGGGGCAACATCTTACAGTTTTATAAGGCCACCTCATGGAAGTGCCACCGTACATAGAATGTTTTTTCTATACACATTAAATTCCCGATGCACCAGACACAATGTACTCATGGGTAAGAAACCATTAATTCCTTAATCACCAAAATTACACAAACACAAGAAGTCACCACACCCTGCACCCTGGGCACAAATAATCAACATGGGAACAAGAAAGCTCCCCAGTTGTCCACCAGGTTCAGTTGCTCTTTCAAAGCATCCCACTGCATAAAATGAGCTCTACAAGGATAACAAGGTCAAATGCGGGAAAAAGTTTAATTCACTCAGACACCATCTGAGAGTGCATTTCTTCCGCAGTTCCTCAAAAATAGCCGCTGATATTGCCAAGTTCTTCACACAAACACAAGTAGGCTCTTCAGCCAAAATGCATGCATAGACAATCCTCACAAAGTTTATGGAGATAAAAGGTAGCAGCCTCCCTACTTTGCATGTAACTCCGATTTCAGTTCGTCTCTTAAGAGTCAGGTAAATTCTAAAAAGGGTATTTTGGTATTTTGTTGTGTTTCCACATACACATAACGTGTGGACAACATGCTTCTTAGGCAGAGTAGTCTAAGAATCCTTTAATTTCTCATCCTATCATGTCGGCCCAATACCCCTCCCCAGATATACTGTAATAGGCCAGACTTTGTTTTTGCATAACTGCAGAAATAGCAATCTGCAGCATGAAACACAGAATAGACATCTCCTACAGTATAGGCTATTCAGTTTATGGGGGAGGAGGAAGGCTTGAAAGTGCATAAACCTAATACTCTGCACTGTGTAGGCTAATCTATATGGATCTGAAAAGGAACTTTCTCACACAGTTATCCCATCCAAGAGTAGTGGGAAAGAAAGAAAACAAACAGCCCAAGGCCAGAGAAAGGAACACCAAGAGACAGAACGGTCTGTAACGAAGACGCATAATCCTTCTCATTTTGAACCTAAGTAATCAGACAGCAAAAACATGCCTCTCAACCCCCTGTGCTTGCCAGTGTAACGAGATGGTTCCCAAAAATGTGTAGTTATAGTTTGTTCCATGAGGGTGGAGGAGGAGGTTGCACCGTGAGAAATGGGGTCATTTCGGATCAGGGGACAGGGGAGGCTGGTACGCCTTCATCAAAGAGATAATTTAGCTTTTGGCCAAAGAGACAATGCCCCCTTATCAGTGCTTCCTCTTAAGTGCTGTCGATTGTGAAGGCAGTGCCCACTAAAACAAACAAACAAAAAACAAGTATTATCAGTCTACAGTCACAGCAAAAAGGGAACCTGCTGTGGGAGGTTGAGTGGGAGTGGGAGTGGGGGGATGGTTTGCTCATCAGAACTTATTCGGAGCACTGCAGCACCCTCAACAAGCTGCACATGACATCACTAACTCCTAAATAAATAGTTTGCCTAAATTAATAATACAGAATTACAAATATCAATGAAAAAACATTTGTCTAACGGATTCAATTATATTATCTCTCCATGTGACAACTCTTACTTCCATGTAAAAATATAGATTCAGGTTCGACACCGGCCACGGCGACCAGGGTTCGATCCCACCGGCCGCGCCAGAGTCGGCTCTGGCCGGGTGGCAATTGGCAATTGGCCCCCCAGGGAGGGGGGAGGGAAGCCTACAGGAAGTTTGCTGTGCACAGGAGTGGCTCTGGAGTACCGGAGTTACGGTCGACAGCCTGGCGAGTGCCATCTTGGAGGACACGATACTTCGCCTTTGTCACTACCGTTCACAGGGCTACGACAGCGAACTCACAATACGAGGGGGGGATTGACATGAAAAATAGAGGGTGTAATTGGCTACTAAATTGGGAGAAAATCAGAAACAAAATGTATTAATATATATATATATATAAAAAATCAATGCTCATCCTCAAACATCTGGAGTGGCTGGTACGTCATCCTCCCAATAACAGCATTGCAACAGACACTTCCTGGTTTTCTGTTATTAATACACAGAGGACGGCCTCATACTTTCCAGCCCCCACAGAAGGAAGGGGAGAACAATACAGCCGTGTAAAATAGCCACCCAGTGCCTTATCCAAAGGAAAACTTTCGGCACAGAATAAAATTTTTAAAAAAGCACAATAGCTGCTTTGAGTCCCAGTATCACATGTATCCAGCACACAGTGGCACTGGGGTGTTAATGTTGCTCTTTTCCTCTCATTGTGTTCCTTGGAAGGGCAACATTATGCTTGGGAGGCAACAGCTCAGTGTCCAAGTTTTACTCTCTCTGTCTTCCTTCCCTCCCTCTCTCTCTGGAAAATGTAAATGATTATAATGGGCTAATATGTCACCGAACCTTTGATCTTAGCAAGGGCAAACAAAGCACAGCGTTTTACACACATTTTACAAGAACGCGCTCTTCGAATCTCCTCAATATCACCTTGATGTCGTCACAGAGTGTACGGAAGCAGATGTCACACTCTTGACATGTCACCGATATATTTTTTTTAATGTTGAAACTGTGACACTTTAATTCACGTGCATCCAATCCCATAAACCCAAACGAGGGTCTACCATAGACCAATTACACTGAAAGCATGATTTTCTCAGAAAAATTGGGTTTAGTGATTTTTTTAAAAGGCGCAAGTGATGATAATCTTAAATACATTAGCAATTTCAATTGTATATCAACTGAAATGAGTCACTTCCAAGTTCATTGACGCCATTTGAGAAATTCGCATCCACATCCATCCTCATGGACATAACTATTCACTCAAGCAAGTGTATCTCACTTAGACTTCGCAAGCTTGCTACCTACATATGTTCACGTAGGCCTATGTAGTTTCCATTCAGATTAACACTCTAAGTAGCACTGTATATGAGCGACATCACCGAGGGACACAAGCGAACACATACAAGTAGGAACCGAACTCATTCTCACTGTGCCGTAGCTCACTAGTTTGCAATTCAGTGTTTATGGTATGTAGTTAGTAAAATATTGACATCGCAGAAGAATTCACAATGTGTCTTAAAAAACAACTAGCTCCAATATAATAATTGTTGCATCGTTTCTGTTTTCAAAAAGAATCGCTAATTTAGCTTGCAGGATAGATAGCAAGCTGCAAAGAAAAGCACAAATGGCATGGCACCACTCCGATGTAAATTAGCATTACATTTTTCTTGTTCGCTAAATATATCCATTTGTATTTAAGAGCAGGTCAGAAAATCTGAACTGGCCAACTGCCGAAATCTGCTACTTTCCCACGATCGGGTGATTTAAATAAAACTGTTATAAAGCTAGCTAAAGTATACTTGTAGAAAAGCTATTCGCACTCACCGGCGTTTTACTGTGGAGACATGTGCACAGGTTGTTTTTAAGTCTCAGCTAAAAGTTCGCCGTTTTTCGGAAAATGCCATTCTTATGCGAGTTCACCCAAGTCACTTGTTGCGGGCTTGATGATTTCTCCAGCAGATCGGGTCATAAAGAGCCTGGGGTAGCACCGTGCCCCGCCCATGCCTGGACTAAATGACGCCCAGGGTCCGCCTCCACCGCCAACCGCTCGTTTCGGTGCTCCAAATGCTGGTCCTAGATCAGTTCGCTCAAAGTAAATAATCGTAACAAACGTTTTGCGCAAAATTAAACACTGATCCAGGACCAGCTACTATGCGCGAGTACATAGATACACCACACACCAAATCGGACAAATGACACCGATGTCATCAAACAACGGTTCTTGCATTTGAGCTTGCCTTAGTGACCGACTTCAAGTAGACTTGTTACATTAATAACGGGTGTAGACATCTATTCTGGTAAACGTCTACGTGTTGTGAGCGTCTTCTATTTTTGTACAAATGATTACATTGTCAACAAAGGCCACATAGTCAGCAACAGCATGGCACTCATAACTAGTCAAATTACTAATAAAAGATTATTTTATATAAATTTGCTAAATTAAATTTAACTGCTGGCTTCAAACCCCCGAGCAAGCGAGGTGTGAAAAGAGCAGAACTGCATATTTCTCATTAACCTGTTTGAAACGTATAAACCAAATTAAAGGTATTGTCACCAGTTATACACTATTTATTGTGCATGGTGGAAAAAAATATTGTAAGATAAGTTATTGAATATGATTTTAACCATTTACATTTAGCAATAAACATATTTCACGACCGGTTATTTTATGGGCTATTTAATTATATTAATAAAGCGATAATTTAATAGGCCTATAGTATGAATGCAGAGTCCCTATAGGCTATGTTAAATCAAAGAAACTCTATAAATATATATTTTAATCCAATTAATGTTTTTAGTGGCGCATACATTGAGTTATAGGCCGACTAGTCACTGCTTAAAATGCAATTCAAGATCGATAGCTCCATCTAGTGCTTATTTGCATTCTTGCAACACTCTTGATAATAATGCGTTCAAAATGACGGCTTTCAGCAACATTCTTTTTCCTTTTTAATTTTATTTCAGATTTTTCCCCGGTTTCTCTCCCAATTTGGTAGCCAATTGTACCCTCTATTTCTTCAATTCGCTCTCCAGCAGGACCCGCCGCCTGTCACTACGGGACAAGCCAATACCCTGCTGTATTACAGGGACGCTTCTCAGCGAACTCGCGCCAGTTCTCCTTGCCCCTGGAGCGGACAGCCAATCGCCGCCCCCATATGCAAGAGCCGGGATGAGGCAGCGGAAGATCGAACCCGGTTTGCAATGGGGAACTCACTCTATGGGCGAGTGCCCTTCTCCAGCAATATTCCATAAGAAAACAAATTGTCCAGCTTTCTCATTAAAGCATAACGTCAATTCCCTTGCCATTCCAACTGGTCTATTCAACTACACTTTAGTCACCAATAGGCTCTTTCAAATGATCAATAACATAGAGTCATTTAATTACATTTATTTTAAAAATGTTTGTCTTAACTGTTAAAACAAGTCATAAATGTTCACGGTTGTAGACATTATCTTCCGTTAACATCTTCTCAATAGTGTGCATGTCCGTTCGCTGCTGCCAGAGATGAAAAGCATCAATTTTATCCTCAGCATGGCACTGCCCACACTGCTCCAGACTGCGTGCGTCGTAAATTAATAAATAAATAATCATCATCATCACCATCATAATAATAATCATTATAATAAACCTTGCAAAGAAGATGCCTTTGGATTCTGTCTGTGCCACCACCCCCTCGCCTTGTTATGGTCCATGTTTTCAATTCTGTATCCGTGGGAAGGAAAACTGTACACATTGCCTCAGACTTTAATCTGAACTGCTGCCTACTTTGTTGTATTACAGGAGAAAACAATGGGCCAGTGTTCTCGTGAAGCAGAGATACCGCAGCTGGAAAACCTTGCTGCGTAGAGCGAGCTGTCTGTCGCTGCTGGAACTGGGGATTACGGACACGCTTGTGAAGGGGACATAAAACGTGCAGTTCTACTTTTGCACCGGTTTTGTATGGCTAGCTGGGTGGCCATACGTCTGGCTTTATGCCGGACAGTCCGGTTATCAAGCGCTCTGTCCTCAGTGCGGCACGATCCTCTGCCGGACGCCCATTTCTCCTCCTTAGTATAGGCGAAAAACACTAAATTCTTCATTAAAATCACCTTCATTAAATCACATTCGCACGTGCTTCTTATTGGTTTATGTATTTGTCAAATAATGAATTTGTGTCATTGGTCTAATAAATGTCAACAAATACCACACTTTAATATGACGTTCTTGCGTAGGCCTACACTATGGGCGCCAGCGGCAAGCTACGCGATTTTTCTTTACGTGCTATCAAGTCGTCAAATTATTTTTTTCGTTGGTATTGGGGTAGCGTGGAGAAAATTTACAAGTTACATCTCCCCAGCAGCAGCAGTAGTATTATTATATTTATTTTACAAAAAATATGAAATGTCATGTTACGGTTTGAACGCAGCTGTTTCATTTTGTTTGATTAGAACGTGCAGCGGTAGCCTACTCTTGGCTAATCATGGACGAAGAGCTGGAACCACCATGGCTATACCGCTCACCATACATGAAACTAATGAAAGAAAATGAGAAAGTTTACACTTTTCATTCTGCCAACCAAAGCAGAAGTTGCTCAACGCATGGAAGACGCCAAGCTCGAACTTGAAAACACATATTTAGGTGAGTAGCTAGCTAGCTAACATTTGGTTGATAATTTATCTGGTGTTTTCCCGCGCAACTCTGGCTAACTACGTTGGCTAAAGCGGTGGCTAAGTTGAATGTTGAACTTTTAGGGATTTCTGTCCTCAAAACAGAGTTTGTTCTGCAATTCTCAACAAGCAAACGTCCTAGCAGGGCCTCCGTGCCAACTTTGAGCACATCAAAAGAAATCGTTTAGATTCCGTCTGTATGCAGTGAGGCCGGTGCTATTCATTGGTGGGGCGCACATAAAACATAGCCTAATATTTTCAGCTAGTTAAAAGTTCATAGCCGCAAATAGGCGCATCTTTTTTCTTTTTTTGTTACATTTTACAAGTTATATACGGTGGTTATCGCCTCACAGCAAGAAGTTCGAATCCAGGCCGGGGGTCTTTCTGTGTGGAGTTTGCATGTTCTCCCCGTGTCCGCGTGGGTTTCCTCCCACAGTCCAAAGACATGCACGTTAGGCTAATTTGGAGAGTCTAAATTGCCCGTAGGTATGAGTGTGTGAGTGAATGGTGTGTGTGCCCTGCGATGGATTGGCGACCTGTCCAGGGTGTATTCCTGCCTTTTTAGGCTTTTTTGACCAGGAATCTTAGATAATGGATGGATGGATTTTACAAGTTTGAATTGTGTACAACATTATAATTTGCACTGACAGATCAGAGTTCCCTTAAAAGATTTTGTCTTCATTGTCAGAGGGAGGTATATATTGTACTCAGTATTGAAAAAAAAAAGAAAAAAACGATTACACTTTCTTTTACAGTGTGTTAATTACCAGGTATGTACCCAGTGCATTGTAATTATCTTCACTTAAAGGTCACCCATTTAGAAGAGCTAAAGTAAAAGTAAGTAAAGCAATATTAATTTGCCCCCCCCCCCCCCCCATTAAGTAACTTCAATGTAGTTCACTACTTTTTAAAAGGTAGTTTTAGTGTAGCTAACTACCTTTCCCACCATGGTAGCTTTGCTGAAGCTTAACTACTTCCAGTGTAGAGTAATTGGTAACTTGGCTATCTACAATAACTTCCCCAACACCTTTAAACAACAAACGTTTATGAATTCAGCCCGTATGATAACTTTTATTAACAACTTGTTTAATCAATATAATCCATAAAGTAACAATGTGCAAATGACCTAAGATCACTCATTAATTCCCCTCCTATGTGCCTCATGATTGCAGACACATACTGTATGATATAAAAAAATTCAAATGGGAAGGAAATTATTAATGATGACGTATGCCGCAATACAAATACAATACAATACAAACACAATACAACATGCCTAGTATGAGCTGAAGTAAACAAGAGGCATCGGCTTGGTTAAAAAGACACTGGCAGCCTCCCGCGTGGTCTAGTGGTTACAACATTCGACACTGGCCACGGCGACCGGGTTCGATTCCCTGTCACGCTGTGAGTGACTGTCACCGGGGGCGGCGATTGGCTGTCCGCCCCAGGGAGGGGGGAGGGAAGCCGACAGGACGTTCGCTGCGCACAGGAGTGGCTCTGCAGTACTGGGTTATGGTTGACGGCCTGGCGAGTGCCGTCATGGAGGAGACGATGCTTCGCCTTTGTCACTACCGGTCACAGGACTACTGCAGCGAACTCACATTACTAGGGGGGATTGACTTGAAAATAGCAGGTGTAATTGGCTACCAAATTGGGAGAAAATTGGATAAAATCAGAAAACTAAATCTTTACAGGAACCCATATATCTCAAGGCAGGCCAACCACAGCTCACACACGCAGCCTTAAATGTCAGCATTCAGGCACAGTGGTCCTGCAATGGTGGTCCTGAAACAAGCCGATCTCTTGAGGCAGTCACAGGAAAGGGATGGTAGACATTGAAGACAAAGGAATGGATGGAGATGGAGACAGAAAATGTAAAGAACTAGGTTAAACCTAATCTTTAGATCAATAAGTGTTATTACAATAGACCTGCAATGAATTTTGTGCTCATTTTTAGCATCAACAAGGCGTAGAGCCCTGGCATCAGCTATACTTGATCGACCTATATTTGTGAAATAAATTCTCCATAGCAATGCAACTGAATGTTATTGTACCCGCAAAAACAAGGCATGGCTTTCTTTCTTAACCAAACCGGGGCAGGAAAAGCCTCTCTGGAAACATGTACAATTATGTAATAATTTAGCTATTTTATTATCTAACATTTTTACACATCTGTCACTGTCATCTATTCTAGACCTATTCCAGTATATTTTAACGAAGACATTGTAATCTCAAATATCTGCACTGATTGTTTGTAAATGTATCTTCGTTTCAGCATCACATAAAAAAAATGGTGGTGCACCCACCAGTCCTTACAAGCTAAGCCATAGGAACGTAATAACGACAGCAGGTTTCTGGTGTTGTTCACCAGTCAGATCCAGAATAATTGGCACCCTTGATGAAAATGAGCAAAAAAGGCTTTGTAAAATAAACAACCCAGATAATAAGCTATATTTTATGCTCAAATATATGGGAAAACGATATACTTTTATTCTAATACAATTATTCTAACTTTTCTTTCCTTTTTATTGAGTAATACTAATACAGAGGTGTCAAAATGATTTGGCATCCCTGAAGGTTATTTTAAATGAAACCGAACAAAGTGTCAGTCTTAGTCTTAAGGAACTGTATTGTGGCCGTCCATCACTTCCTGTTTGACTAGGGTATAAAAGTGATGTAGCACACATGCAAAATCCCTTTGTCATTCATCACCATGGGAACAGCCAAAGAACTGTCCAATCAAAGGAGACAAATGGTTGTTGACCTACACAAGTCAGGTAATGGGTACAAAAAAATTAACTAACAACTGTTGGGGCAATAATCAAAAAGTTTGGCTGTCCGCCCCAGGAAGAGGGCGGGGGGAGAGTCGGCACAAGCTCACCAAGGAGCGGAAGGGCATCCCTAGAAATTAGGACCCCAAAGCAGCCTGTCTTTCAGTGGATCTCAGCAGGGCCATGCGGGGGTCCACCCTGGACTCACCGACGCATCCAACCCCATGGGCTGCTGCTGAGGAGAGGCCAGGTACAGCAGCGTTCCTGTAATTTAGTGGTGACTAAATTCAGACAATAATATAGGCATGCAATACCAGGAACAAAATTCAGACATCAACTGAACGAGGAGACCAGTGTTTGAAAAATGGGACTACATGACGGAAGCAGTACACCGCTAACACACTTTATTAAAAATAGAAACATATTTTCCATAGTACTTTTTATGATACAGACTACAATGGTCGGTCCACTGATATACTTTAAAAAAGTTAATTCAATGTCACAATATAAAACACACTCTTGCACAGTGTTCCTCATTTGGCCTAGATTCACTGAAGAGGAGATGAAAGTGAGGGGGAGGGCTCATCAGATACGCTTCCGGGAGATTGAGCCCATATGAAAACAGATTTTACATGAAGTAAAAAAAAGAATTAAAAAAAGACGAGCAGATATGAAACAAAGGTCGAGGAGAACAATGTACTTTGTTTGGAGGAAGAAACAAACGCACATACAATCGTGTTTAAAAAAGATGGCACATTTATTGCTACATAAATGTTATATACATATTGTGTTTTCTGTTACAGAGACAGAAATGTTGAACCTCTTGCTGCTGGTTTTTCTTTTGATGTGCATCAACAATACCTTGAATTCTGACACCGGTACACCTCTTATCAACCAATGGAAACGGGAGACGAAGCACACCCTCTGGAACATCGAGCTCATAGAATACCCCATACATACTAGACTGCCAGCTACAATCAATCCTACATGTCCTTAGGGTGCTATTTGTAGATTTCTGATAATAATGGACAGGTTACAGTAAATAACCCTAATTTTTACTACCTAATATAGTAAAATAAAGTACGAAACTTTTACTGAAAACTTTTTTTGATTTCAAAAATCTAGAAAGAGTAATATTTAGAATTCAAGAAATTTTCTTACAAGATTATTGTATAAAAGACTAACTACAGTGAAAAATAAGCCAAATGTTTTTTATTTTTTTATTATCATTTTATATTTTTCAATATCTTATGAAGGAAAGCATCTGGGAGCACTGCAAAATCTAACCTAGCCAGAAGAGAAGCACAGGAACTGACCAAGGAGAAAGTTCTTTTTTTAAAAAGAAGATAAAATTTAATTGAATGATAGGACAGGCAGTGACAAATAACCTCAATCACATTCTTCCAGTAACTTGTTTTAAGTTAATAAATACTGAACTGAAGAACAAGGCCACATTGTAGTCAAGTGGACACTGACAATAAATGATTCCAAGGGAAAACTATTTAAAAAATGAACTAGAAGTACAAATCTTAAATCTTATTTGAATTCTACTCTACTTCATATCAATGCATTTGTTTTATGGCAACATTTGTTCTTCAATTTAGTCTTAATTAAATCAGATGTGGCAGCCTTGTTTTATGGTTAACAGTAATGGAAGACATGGGGATTGAAGGAACATAAAGGAAAATGTAAGACCTTAAAATAAAAGGAAAATAAAAATACACACACACACACACACACACACACAATAAAAATGACAGCAGCGACTACTGCTCTTTATGTCCACAAAACATAAATCTTGCCCAGACCTGCTTTTTAATCCTTTCACTACCTGTCCAAGGGAACCGCTGGTTGACTGGTTCTGATGTCTCATATTGTGTGAGTTCGTAACGCAATTCTCCCGACACGTCAGGCTTGGCTTAACTCACAACGTGTAACCTTATTAAGTACTTTGCTGCTTGGAAGAAAGAAAATGCCAAAGACATTCTAAATTAATTAGAATTTCCTTTTGCTAATTCACACTTCACATTACAAGCTGTACTATGTAGCCTAGCAAATTATTTGTATACAATTACAAATAAAACAATTAAATTGTGGTTACTTTGAATAATGTATTTTTGTACGTTTTTTAAACTTTTTTTTATTATGTAGACAGAAAGTAAATGAAGCAACACCTTCATTCAGTCCAGGTAATGTTGTGGCCATCGTTTTGATTCCATCTCCTCGCGAAACAATCTTTGATACCACGGCTCGAGGCCAGTGGCATAAACACAGGACCTTAGTACAGAAGTCAGAAACGTGACTATGGCTGTTCAGATAACCAGAGACCAAAAAGTAACACAAAACAAACTGCAATATCAGGAATATGCCTTTTTTTTTTTTTTTTTTTTTTTTTTTTTTACATGTAACACTATATGGCAAAGGAATGAATGGATTGGGACTCCTCACTCCTCAGTTAAGACACTAAAATAGGATTGCAGGGAATGCTAAGGGTTTACAAAGATTTGTCCATGTGTTGCTCTCTGTATGTGAACAGCTTACAAAAAATGAGCACAAACAAGTTCGACTGCAGCTGATCGTTCAGTAAAGCTACAGCTTGCCGCTTTTCGGTGACACGGACAACAGTGTTGGGGATATTCTTGACCTGTTGCGTTCACGCACACAATTCTGCAGTTGCGGTATCTTCCTGTTACTCTTAAGTCTGTTGTTGATCGTCAATCTCCAGGAACAACATAGAGTTCGTGCTTAACTCCACATACATAGTAGGTAGTTTTGGCTAAACATGCTGTTAATTGTGGAATGAATAAAATATAAATATTATATATATATATATAGAATTTAAAAAATGAGAATCTTGTCACCATTTAATTTCAGGGTGGGCGTAAACACAACCTAAATTAGTGAATTATATTAACTGTAAGACATATTAACTGTCTTTTTATAGATGCCTAAACTGCTCAGCTCTGACCAGGTCAGGGGTCAGCTGGCGAAGGGGGGGAGGGGTGGGCTTTTGTAGGCAAACTGTAGGTCAACTGAACCCGGACCAGCTGATCAAAACAATTTCATCACTTTCCCTTTAGATACAGACTTAGTTATACCTCGGTAACAAAATAAATAAAATGAAACGAACTAACGAAAAAAAAAGATACAATTGTGGTTACAATGCATTCGTCAAATTCAGTTTAGGCACAAGTCAACTTTCCGCCTGGAGAGGGGAGAGGATCGCCACAGTCTCTGATTGTTCAGATGCGACACGCTGCTTGCGATCGGAACGATAGGTGCTGGAGTGCACGCGTGGGCAGAAGTTCTCTGATCGTCGCTGGGAGTGTTCACAGGGAATTGGGCCATTTGCCAGTAGGGCTATTCTTTATTCTCTTCTTTTTTCCCCCAATCTCGAGATTGCTTTCTCTGCTTTTTCTTTTTCTTTTCTTTTTTTGTTTTTGCTTCAAGTGGTTTGTCTTTTTTTCAAATTTGTCTGTCACAAATTGTGAGTCCTGCCTGTCCTTGGGGAAGTTAAGTCGCCCACTCTATCATACAGAACTGTTCTGGATCACCTGGATCTGTGGGGGGGAGGAGAAAGAATGGCGTTATCAAAAATGTACAAAGTCAGACAATTCAGCATGGCCAAGAGGAACAGAAATGGATTCTCCTGTTAATTATTCGCACCATGTAGCAGACACTCTTATCCAGAGTGACTTACACAGCTTACATTATTATACATATGATCAGCAAGTTGACCCAAAGCATGATGTGATGTTAATTGCTTAATTAACTCAGGAACCACACCTGCGTTCAATATACTACAATATCCCTCATTTACTGAAGTGTTTCCTTTATTTTGGCAGTTATCTGTATATGCTAATTATAAATGAACTTGTTTTCAAACTGCAAACAAAACAAAATAAATTAACCGAAGCTACATGGGTACTGATTTGCATTAGGGCCCGAGTTCTGTGGAGTGAGCCCCAGGGAACGCTGCTGTACCTGGCCTCTCCTCAGAGGCGGCCCATGGGGTTGGATGCGTCAGTGAGGCCGGGGTGGACCCCCGGGTGACCCTGCTGGGGATCCACTGACACGCCGGACACCTTCTCCTCCTCTCTCCTCTTAAGGCAGGCTGCTTTGGGGTTCAGGTTCCGTTCTGCGGAACAAAACGGCACACTTTGAACAGACCGCTTCATCTGGAGACGCGGCAAAAGGCAACCAAAAATAGTCATAATTAATATCATTGAATAATCTCCCCCCCCCCATTAAAATTCTATTTATAAGTTTCCCCCTCCGTTAAGCCCACCTTTCTGCCGACACTCGTTCTTCTCTTTCACACTCCTTCTCAGGTGAAACCCTAGAATGTGGCATGTCTCCCACAGAGGAACTATTAGTGCCAATTCAGGGAGGGAACTCAAGAGGCCCCAAAATGTAAGACAGCCAGGAGGAAGGCCTCCTTGATGCACTGACCTCTGGCTTGCTGTTCTAGACTCAATATGGTGTAGTAATGGCCTGACCTCTGACCTGTTCTAGACTCAGTATGGTGTCATAACGCACTGACCTCTGACTTGTTCTAGATTCAGTATGGTGTTGTAATGCACTGACCTCTGACTTGCTGTTCGAGGTTCAGTATGACGGCCACGGCCTGGTGCAGGATGAGCAGCTTGGTCTGCGGCTTCTCGCTCTTCAGGTGCAGCTGGCACATGCGGCCGAGCTCCTTGAAGGCCTCGTTGATGTCTCGCACCCGCAGCCGCTCGCGTGCGTTGTTGGCCATCCTCCTCTCGCGCTCGCGCTCCGCCTTCTGCTCCGGGTTGAGATCCTCGTCTTCATTGATGCTGCTGCAAGAGGGGGGAGGAGCACGCGCAGGTGAGCGTTAGGGAATCAGACCCAGCAGATCTCCCCCAAATCGCAAGATACACACACGCACACACACACATTTTTTAATTTTTTTATTGAACCAATCTTTAACCAGGCAAGTTAATTGAGAATAAATTCTCATTTACAATAGCGGCCTGGTCAAGAGGCCAAACACAGCAAAAACATAATAAAATTGGACAAACAGGAATTTCAAGAGCACACAACCCACACAGCACACACACACACAAAACACTAATAAACATATACACACACAAACACACACATATACGCGCACACACACACAAACACGCACACACATATACACGCACACACAAACATGCACACATATGGACACACACACATACACAAACACACACGCACAATTGAGCATTTTTCATAGCTGCAGTGTGGTGCAAGAACTGTGGTTCCAGAGTCTGTCCCTTGACCACATGAGGTTTGTGGCCAGCGGGCAGACTGCCTGGGGCTCCAGCCGTCTCGGGGGAATTTACCTGGTCCGCGTTCCCCCCCGAGGCGTCTTGATGTCCCTCTTATCGCTCTCGTCGTCGGACTTAAGGTCGTCGGAGGAGTGGTTGTCATTCAGGTCGTCCTTGTCCTGGCTTTCCATCTTCAGCTCGAGGGCGGCCGCTACTTTACTGGCCAGTCCTCCCGCAAGACCTGCGACGCACACACCACCCACGCGTCACGCAACATGGAACGTCCCACGTGGCACATTTGGTTTAAAAACACAGTTTGTTCGAATTGTCTGCCTTGAGGTATACTAATTACCCACAGATGTGCAAACATTGCAAAAATTGCACACATTGACTTTGATTCAATCAACATTTGTGCTTAACTGTAAACTTTTAAATTAAAACATGGTCATTTTTTTTCTTCCAGTCTTTGATTGGTGTGTTCAGACATCACCAAACTTAACTCGCCAAACCATCTTTGTGATAAAAAAACAAACACTTGTGATTAATAGTGAATCAAAGTAAAGTGCAAATGATAGCAGGCCTTTGTCTCAGATTAGTCCCTATTTCCGGTCTTTTTAAAAAAGTATTAAAAAAAATATATATTGTTTTTGTTTACACCCTCTACTTATTTCAATTTATCCTCCACACACGAGTCCACCACTCGTCTCTACGAGGCAAGATAATTCTCAGAGTGCAGTGAATTCCACTTCCTTCGAGACGGAATTCACCCACCCACGTTCTGGAGACACCCTTACATGCTTCACGGCAGCCAAATGCTGCCCCCGATCGGGGCTAACAGCCGGTCTGGTAGAGACGCGGGTTTCGAACCGTGTCCCTGACAGGCAGCGCACACCGTATCGGACCAGCCAAATACGTTGCGTTAGACCACTACGCTATCCACCGCCCCTCTCCTTCTGGTCTTTATCTTATTTGAACAGTATTATTTCTGACACACCCCCAAAGTAAAAAAGAAACACAGGATCCGATAGGCAATTGGTTTTTTATTTCACTTTGCTGAAAACTCTTTCCAGGGCAAAGTGTTAGGAACAGGGGGATGGGGCCTGTGGGGACTGACCTCTGAAGATGTCTGCCTGGTGATTCAGGTCAGTGCTGACCGTGGGGCCTGAGCCGGGCAGCCCGGTGTGATTGCTGGCGGCTTCATCCCGCTGAGCTCCAATCTACCAGAAATGAGACAAAGACCATGCTGAATGAACGCTGGTCCCTCCACAGAGCGCCAAGTTGAAGACAAGGAGGAGATCTGGACACACCGCATCGCAAGACACACACACACACACAGACAGACAGACACACTTTTACCCTTTCTACAAACACAAACAAACCGAGTGCTTTCCATGATCACTCTTTTAAACAGCTGAGAACAGTGACCTGCCAAATCCGCTAAAACATTTCAGAAAAAAATACAGAATCTGGTCTCACTGATGTCTCTGACTTCACAACTAAAAAGGCCTCAGTTTTCTAAAGCTGGCCTTCCTTCAAACATGTTCAGAACTGCCAAATCGCAAGAACAACCGTCAGAAGAAGTTCGGTTCCGGTCCCTGACAGAAAAGTTGAACAGTTTCAAACTGCTGGAAAAGATAGCGTTGCCTAGGCCAGTGCTCTGCTCAGACACTTGGGGGTGCTTCAGGACTGCTCTTCACCGCAGTCATCAGAAAACACGATGCGCACAGTCTGGAAGAAGGCACGCACGCATTTCATGTGGTCCTGTGTGGCTCAATAGGTAGAGCACGGCACTGACAACGCTTAGGTTGTGGGTTCGATTCCCATTGGGACCACATATACTGAAAATGTATGCATTCACTACTGTGAGTCGCTTTGGATAAAAATGTCTGCTAAATGGCGTATATTATTTATATTATTTGAAATAGTGCTCCCGCATTCTACCTATGCATCAGTGTATCTGTATCTGTACAACTGAGAAATGGTCAATGCGTGTACAAAAATGCAATTATGGAGCTTCAATCGTGCACGACAATCTTAAAATGAAAGGTTTCTGATGCTTTTTAAATAAGGCCCTGCGATTCCTGAAAACCGGTTCAGAGACCGAGGTCCCATGAGCCACTGATCCGAACTGTAAACCAATACCAACAATCGTCGAAAACCACAGGGCAGAAAAGCCTGGGCTTTATCAAACCTCGAAAAGACACCGCTACACTGCGGTAAGCCACCTGACCACAGGGATGGGCGAAAAACTCGAAACGGAGGATGCTGTCGACGTGTAAGCTAAGTAAGCACATGGTCTTAAAAGCAGTTGGCCGACACAGACAGAACTGGCTGCCCGGAGACGATATGCGGCACTACAAGTGAGCCAATATTTCACCTAAAATGCCGAACGTGCGCAAGCGGGGAACACTCCCAGAAATGAATACACACTGGTCCGCGGTCCCGAGTCCTAGCGGATATGGATAAGCTCCCATCCTCCTGAGGGAGGAAAAGAGCTGTGCAGTACCCATGGTGCAGTGCAGCGTCTGCCACCGCCTGGGGGGACAGGGAGCGACGCAATGCTTTCTTAGCTGTGTGCAGCTCATATCAAACTTTTAATCATCACATCTTTACTGTATTTCCCTATCCGCTTATAATATTACTATATTCTTATTTTCATTATTCATGAATATGAATACAAGAATACTCTTAATAATATTTAGTGTCTTCTAGACATGAATTTATTCATAAATGTCCATACTATTTTAAAATTCAAGGGTTTTTTGGGGGAAATTTTTAGACTCATGAAGGCATTTAAGTGATGAGGAAAAGGGGGGAGGAGGCAGTCTACAGAGGGGAAGAGGGGTAGTTTGACTTTATTTCCCTTCTTTAAAGCAATGTGATTTCCAAGTCACTGTTGGCCTCTGTTAACCTCGGTGACCCCCCAAACACATCCCCCTTCTCCCTCGTGCAAATCTCTGCTGCACTCTCAACAGGTGTCCAAACAAATCTTTGTCTCTGCCAGGGGGAGAGTAGTGCAGGGGCCGAGATGGGAGAGATCAGGCCAGCCAGGAAGAGACCAGGCCTTGACTTCATTACCATACAGCTGAGAACTCCCGTCGGAGTGCGGGGGACTGTGGGGCCTTCAGATATGCAATCGCACATCCAAACGCTTCACAGCTCCAAAGTTGTAGGAAAACGAGTGCGAAAGACAAAAACAACAAGTTGTCAAAATAAAACCCTGCTGCAAGGCCAAGATAAACTCAGGGCCTTGCGTCGGTCTTGAGTCCCTTTTCCCACGGCCTGCACCTCCACAGTAAAAAGCTTTGTTTACTCAGGCACGGCCACCCCCATCTCAGGCTACACGGACATGACCTGTGAAACGTGACCTCAGCGATGCAGACGACCTGGGGCACAAGGGCACGGGACAGAGCAGGCTTTTATTTTGACAACACAAGTAACCACAGCATACAAGAACACTTCTTAATCTGAGCGCTGATTCATGATAATGTCAATATGAGCGGACACGACAGAATCTATCAAGAGGAGCTATATTTTCTTTCTGGGAAATAAGTAATTAACGAAATGAATAACTACTATAAACCATGCAGCGTTCCTATATAACTATATTGGCATGGTTAAAATTATTAAACTGATGATAAATGATTTACTCAAATTCTGTTTGACCATTTAATTTACAGGTGTGTTCTTCTGTTTACCCGATGCACTGTGCATGGTTTGCCTCGTGAACACAAAATGCACCCTAAATGGTTGGTTTGACTTTGTTTCCCAAAGTCAAACCAACAGACTCACCTAATAATAATCTGGTTAATCTCATACCTTTTTTTGTTTGCGAAGCTATGGTAAAAATGCATTCCAATTCTCCTTATGCGCTAGTGAAATGAAGGTACAAAGCACTATATAAACCCCACTCTCTGTCTCTTTCGTCTAATGCTAAATTTCTGCAAATAATTCAGTGACTAAACATGAAACCAATCCAATTACGGCCGTACACTGAAAAACCCAAACAGGCTCCCCTTCAGGTCATGAAACTAAGATGTTCCATCTTCTGTTATGAAAAGGTTGTTATTATTTTAACAGGTAAGATTGTTGAGGGAGCCTGTTGGGGTTTTCAGTTTGGCAAGGGTAAGCTTTTCGATTAAAGGGCCGGGACAGGGACGATGCGGTTAAACGGGTAAGCGCACGTTCGGCACACATCCCTCTCTCCTCTTTCCCTTTCACATCCCCCTCTCGGCCGCCATCCGCACCGCTCCCAGGTCCCTTCTGAATGGCCCGGCTGAACTTGGGAGACACATTTACGTGTTAATCTGGGAGCATCTTAATCCTCTCCTTCACCCTTCCCTAACCCCCCCCTCCCTCCCTCCTTCGCATCTTTCCTCAACCAGTCTCTGGGAAGAAGACTGAATGAACAATTTTTACATCGCCTGGGGATTAATGTAAGAACCGCTTCCTCCATTGTTGGGCCTCCGCTGCAGCTGGGCCCAAATCCACTCTCCCTTCAGTAAGAGGAGCGCTGGTGGGGAAATTGAAGAGAGGCGAAAGCTGCAAACGCTGCTGTCGGCCTCGCATTCCACCGCTCCCCTCTTATAGCCAGCGTCCGCGGGCCCTAGCAAAAGTTTACCGGACAAACATTTTCCAGACCAGAGTTGAAAGAAACTTGAGTTCCATCTCGCCTGCTTTTCCCATCGGCTCTGTGTATTCTATTTCAAGGAGAAAAGGCCTTCTGCCAGCCATTACGCGTCTGGAAAATATGCACGTACGAGCTAAACTACTCTCAGCGGAAAAGGCTTGGTTTTCTGCACATGGTGACGGCTCTGTTTTGCTGGCCACCACATTTTCCTTTACACACGCATACACACACACACACACACACACACACACTCACAAACCTTCACCTTTAATTGAATACAAGAGCAGGCAGGTGGCCCGCTGCTTGCTGAATGACTTCTTTGGAAAAGTGATTTGTTGCAGACACATTTTCACAAACCTTTGGGTCATTATGAGACATTCATTCTAGATTTTGGCAGTCAATAATAAGATGTGTGGAAAATACATTATATCTATTACAAAACTATCAAACTGTCACTGTGAGATAATTAAATTATACTGAATACATGTGGAACATTCACTTTCCTCACCCGCCACCCAATACTCTCAGCCAAGCGCAACTTCTTTCTTGGAGATAGTTACCATAGATGCTGTTCGACTGGCAACCAATCCCGATGCAGGGAAGTTTGCGCCAATGGCTGTGATTGGCCCGTTGTGCGCTTGTCCCAGGAGGCTGTGTATGTCGCTGGGCAGACTGGTGGTTGAGCCCACTGCATGATTTCGCAGGACATGGATGGCATCATCCAGTCTATCCAGGCGGTCCTCCATCCGAGACTGTGTGTGTGGGAAGGGAGGGAGGAGGGGGTCAGACAGAGACAAAAAGAGAGAGGGAGACAGAACAGGTTAACAAATGCATGTTAGAAGAGACCAAATGAAGAGTGAAGACTGACATTGGATGATGCGGTCTTGGAAAAATATGGAGTTAAAAAGGGAAATCTGTGTGGATTAACGGAAAACACAAGCAAGGCCTATGTGGGTGAGGCCACACCCCAAAGAAAAGAAAAAAAACAGCGACGGCAGCCATTTCAACCTGAAAAGAGGAACGCCAGGACAGGGGAGTGCCCTCAGCTACAATTTAGAAAACGTGATATTTCACACTCCGGTCACTCGAAGCGCCATTTGGTGCGATGCTTTGTTAAGCATTTAATTCTCGTAAGCTTGATTGCTCCGGGTCTACGGCAAGCTGAAATGGCAGCACGCAAATTAATAAAGAAGAACAAAGCACTGCAACAGAAATATGGATGCAGCTGAATTCAAAAACAGATTCGGGGCTAGCTTGTGAAAAAAAAAAAAAAAAAGTCAACGAAACAGATGTGTGAAGAAGCGTAGAGGGATGGGGTGACATCGTCGTCGAGAAGGCTGTAATACCTCACAGACGTCCTTTAAGAAGGACATGGCATCTTGCAGATGCTCGTGAAGTTGCTGATGAACTCGATTTTTCTGGCAAAAAGTCAAGATAGGAACAAGAAGCGATAAGGACACGTTTAGATCACTGCAGAAGAGCGACCAAGGGGCCAAACACTTTCAGCATCACCTTGTCAGTCTCGTTACAAAAAAAGGGGAACAGTAACTGTAGTATACTTGCAGGTTCAGCCCCCACTCCCCCAATGAATGCTGCTTTCCATCACATATACCTCATACCCACTGCAGGTGTGGAAAGCCCAGGCTGTGTGTGCTATACTAACCAGATGTGTGCGCTCCTCTGAAATTTGAATTGCCGAGCTTCGGCAGGCCAGGACAAATCTACCTAGCTCTCGAAAGAGATGCATTTTGTAATGGGCCAGGGTCGCCTTTGAAACCGTGGTCTGTACATTAACCCCGCGCCGTCAAGCAAAACGATACCAGCACAGGGACCGAACTACAAAGGAGCTCAGGTCGTCGGTTCATATGTTGTGATGCACGTGGATAAAACGTGCTCCTTTGGACGGATTCTGCATTCAATGATACGCACACACATGGGACTGTTTTAAACATACTTGACTTTCGTCAGTACAGTACAGAGGCAGTATAGGGTCCATGCCAGTAAGTACCAGCTTCCATTTGGAGCCAGGTGAGGTCCACTGATGCTGGTCAGACTAAAATAGAAGCACGCCTTTTTTTCTTTTTTCCTAGCCAGCATCCCTGGACCTGACACGTCCCATGAGCGGGAAAATAGCTAGAACGGAACCACAGGTGGCGCCGTAGTGTACAAATATGTATCCCCGCATGCCACGCCCCAGCATGAGCTGGGACGCGGACAGAACACACCCTTCTCCTGCACGGGCGGGTCTGTTCCCCCTTGCGGGCCCAAGAATCCGGGAGCAGTGGTTCAGCAGCTCGCAACAGCTGTCTCCTCCCAGCCAGGCCCAAGGAGAGGGGGGAACAGATGGCAGGAGACACACCCTGAGGGATGGCTATTGTTCTGCCCTGGCTCCTGCGCCCCCCCTACCCCACCCCACCACCCCACATTTGTCAGCAAGGAATTTCTATGTAATGCTAACCCTGCCATATTCTCCCAGTGTCCCCTCTGCCAAAACCAATCGACTTTGTGGCTGTCCATTAAAAAGCGCTCAGGAGTCGCTCATGGGGTGGGGGCAGGGGCGGGTCAGGGCCAGGGCCAGGCCTTACCAGTGAGTGCAGGGAGCTCTCGTAGTTGGGGGATGAGGGGGCCTGTCCGGCTGCTCTGGGCCACTGGTTGGTGCCTGGAGAGGGGGAGAGAGAGAACACCTCACATTGGACACCCTTCATGGTTCGTTCACTCGGGGGAGAGAGCTTGTTAAGCATCCCAAATACTTTATTTAAATATTTCTCACTTGCTGTTGTTGTTTGAAAACACTTGGTTTTCAGATCAATCATCTCACTTTGACTAGTCTGTATGACGTATAGCGAGGCAGCGGGTGGACAGCCCTGTCTACAGCACGTTCAGACATGTGCTGCATGACGCTATTAATGAGCCTTTTGATATAAAGCTCCGTGAAATTGTTGACGGTCCACACTTAGAACAGCCTTACAGAATATTATAGAGCCAAGAACAGAGCGAGAATTCCAGTGGACGTGCCTCTGCCCTGCATTCCCATTTCTGGTTGGTTGAAAACCACTCCCTATGCCACAATGTTCAAATCAACTCCACAGTCCCATTCACCCGCTGGCTTGTGACATTCACAAGTTGGAATACAACTGAAGGAAACTGCACTTTTCACAGTATCGCGCTGAAACTATTTGATTATCATAATTTTTATTTAGTCTAGGCACGTAATTCTACTTTCAGAATGTGGAGCTTATTTACTTGACCTTGAATTACTGTATTTCAGATGAGCGTAATCTTAAATGACAGAATAGATATTTTTAAAGTGCATATAAAACCTACTAACGTACTATATTAAGTTGTAAATTAGTAAGAAAGAAAAATGCATGAAATAAAAAAAAAAGTTAGCGTGGAATGTTTTGCATGCATCTTTCATGAGGCCTGTCAAAATAATTTACCTCCCAAGTAATTACACTTGGGAGGTAAATAGTAACTCCCCTTGTTCAGACAGAGATTTGCAGCAGAAAGAAGATAGTGCAGCTGAGAAACAAAACCGTTAGGACATCCCATAATTTTCTCCCGCTGATGTTTGCTTGCGAACCATCCGACGGTAAATTTTCGTGGGCATTAAGCGTAATCGCCAGCAGGGGGAATTTTGTTTTTAAGCAGAGCCTTTAAAAAAAGAGAAGATTTTAATTAGCATGCGATCAAAAGTTGCTCCAGGACAGCAGAGTAAGTGGACCAGCTCTGCACCATCTCCCTGGTGGGAACAAAAGCAAATCTTTTAACACGCAAACACCCTCACTGGGCAGTTTGAAAAATTAGCCTGGGTTTTTTCGCTACCTGCATGAAGCGGGGATTTGTTTTAATTGCGCTAGCAGAGGGAGAAAGCAATTACGCACAAATTAAGGACCTAATCCTAATGAACAGATGGACGTATTTGAAGTTAATCTGAACTTCACACCAAATTATGTACGACCCTCTAAATGTAACTAAAAATTTGAGAAGGAAATAAATTAGAGGACTGCTAAACAAGTTTTGATTCTGATCACAAAAAAACACACAATCCTAAACTAAAACCTCGATTGCCTTTTCTTACAGTGCAAACTCTGTAGGTGCTTGTATAGACACTAAAACTCGTGAGAATTGTATTTTTATTATTTTTTTAACACAGAGAAACCAACAAGGGGTTGTTATGACAACGGTTATAGAGTCCTGGCTCATTCTAGCTCACAGGGAGGATTCTATTTGTTCTTTAAAGAGAGGAGAGGAGAGGAGGGGAGGGGAGGAGGGGGAGGGGGGATATTCCTTTCAATCTGGATCCGCAGTTTTCAAAAAAGAAAACCTGATGGACAGAAGAAAGAGTGGCCGCTGTTTTTATGTGGGGGGCTGGATCAGACAGGGTTCAGCACAAGTGTGAGGGGCAGGGGTAGGGGCCGGGCCTGGCCGAAGTGCAGCATCCACCCTGGAGCTCCACCAGCTCCAGTACATTCACCTAAACTCCCTCCTCACGCTGTTACTGATGGGGCTGAGCATGGGCCACCACCGTGTGTGCACACAATGAGAGCGTGGGGGCCCCCCAATTAGAGAAGGCTCATTGTTGCCCCACCATTTAATGTGTTTGAGTGAAGGGGCATCAATCAGTGAAGTCATTGGCCTCCTCAGCCCAAGTCCACACTGGGCTCTAAGATGTGGGCATCTCACTTAGTCCAGAGAATAGATACTTGGATACAGGTTTCCATGAATACTGACTCCACACCTCACAAACGCACCTAATGTAGACCTCTCATAAAAAGGGGTGTGGTACCCTGGCATTCGTTTACGTCGTCTGTCGATCTCCACACCTGCCCTCACAGCATGGTGATGATGATAAAGCACAGAGAGAGCAGAACCATCCAGGCAGCTTTGCTCTTCTGCCTACTACTACTTTTTCTGATACTCCTCGGATTCCTGCCGCTGCCATCACATTACATTACAGGCATTTAGCAGTTACAGTTTCACATTTCTTTACATACAATCCATTTATAAAGCTGGATATTAACTGAAGCAATTCAGGTTAAGTACCTTGCTCAAGGGTACAACGGCAGTGTCCCACCTGGGGATTGAACCTGCAACCTTAACGTTACAAACCCAGTTCCCTAACCATTATACCACACTGCCGCCTATCACTATTCATTACAACCATAACCACAGAACAGGAGTATGGTACTTCATTTAAGGAACACAGCAAATAGTAGCTTTGCACAACAACATAACTAACTATCTCCAGAGCCGGGCTGTGAGATGTCAATGAGGTGAAAGGTGAAAAAAGTTGCATTTTTTGGAGGGGGGGGACAGTGACATTGTGCCCTCAAGGTCAACTGAGGATTCAGTGACATTGACAGCATTCCACCCCAGCCACCTCCAGTGAAACCAGAGGCCCACCCCAGACCGCTCCAGTCTGTGGGGGGAACAGCTGTCTGTGGGCCACTGTAACAGCTGAGGACAGGGGAGTGGGGGGGGCACTGGGGGGGTACGTGGCAGGGTTAGGAGGGGGCACGGAGCGACAGCTGTCCGCACTACATCACTCCCCTGGTTGGACAGAGCACAACTGCTCCCTCGCCACAGCAGCAAGCTGCGCTCTCTTGGCTGGGTGTGTTATTGGGGCTGTACCCCAGGCCCGCCCCCCACCCTAGGGAAGCCCTGGCTCTAGTCACCGTACCTGCTGTGCCCGCTGTGCCCGCCGCGCCCGCCAGAGGTGACGGAGATCCCACTGGCGTTGAGGGGTTTGATGGAAAACTACTGCTGGTGTGATCAGGTGAATAAATCTGAGCAGGGAGACCGAGATAGAGAGAGAGAGAGAGAGAAAGAAACATATCAGTAACACAGCACATGTAACTCCAAACGTGTTATTTCACAGTTCCTTTCTACAGCAGATGTTTAAGCGCCCATATAGCCAGCTTGTGGACAAAATTGGCTCATCAATTCTGATCCTTTTACTAGCCACGAGTGCGTAAAGATGCTCTGAGCATACATATGGGCCTTTAACAGCATGAGGCACCACCTCCTACAGCGCCGTCGAAGCCCCCCGGCACACATAACTCACCCTGACACCGGTCCCCGGGATCCCTTTCCCTCCCAGCATCCCTTCTTTCTTTCTTATTTTACATGACAAATCAGCAAATCCCAAAACACTTGGTTCGCCCCAGTGTGCATCATCCCGCTGTCAATAAGCCCCCCCCCCCACAACTCCTTTCTCCCCAAAAAGAAAAGATAACTAAAAAGAGAAAAGATGGAGAAAAAAAGGTGGGAAATTGAAGCTGTAATGTTAGGAAGCGACAGCTGGGCTTGGATTGCCACTGAACCTAATTAATTTCATAGAACGTGCCTTGTGATGTACTGCAGGCGCAAAACACACAGTGAGCCACGAACCTCCAGACCAGGAGAGGGAGGGGGGGACAGAGCCCACCGGGTATGGCCCAGGAGAAGACACTCGTCTCCATGAGAGGAGCAGAATGACCCCCGACCCCCGACCCCTGACCCTCTCCCTCGCTGGAGCAGTTTCCCCAACAGAGGACTGCAGGCTGGGGCAGGTGAAGCGAGGCTGGGGAGACATTATTGATGATCCTCACGGCATGGATTCAGAAGCCTGGCCTGGTACGGCCTGTCAGGCCTTACTGCGGGAAACGAAGTGATCTACATGAGGAAAGGAGCAGGCAGGCAGGTCCGGATATAGGTGCTGCTCTGCACTGGAATTAAAGGGGCGGGGAGACAAATTTGCCACCGTTTGATTGGGTCATTTCAGAGCCTGGAAAGACCACTTTATCTGATTTTTCCCTGGTTTCCTCCCAATTTGGTGGACAATTGTACCCTCTATTGATTCAATTTTCCTTCCCTCCATGAGCCTGCCGCCTACAACTATGGGACCAGCCACTACCCTGGGACCGGCAGTGACGATGGTGACGAACCGGCTCCTTTGGGACGGAGCTTGCCTAGCTGTCACCTGTGATTCCGATTCACACCCACAGGGAAGCTTTCTGTACATGTGGCCGCAGTGGGCAACCTGCACTCGGGGCAAGTGCCTTTACTAGTTGTGCCACCTGGGGGCCCGAAAGGGCACTTCTTAAGAAAAGATAGTACACAAGAGGCGCAATGTTTGTTTCAAGCAGGATTCATATTTGTAAAGCCTCCATGTTTCTTCATTTGATAATAGGATATTTAGCCACATAATGGAAAACATCTTATGGAAACCAGGGCATTAAGTTTCGATCCAACTAATTATCGCTGAGACATACAGCATATCTAGAAGGATTTCTCGCTGAGCTGCTCAGTCAAGCACTGTCACACAGCCATTTGTGGTATCACATGGAGCCTGTTTGACAACGCAACGAAATGCAGTTGCATGAAGTAATCTTCTTACTTGATCCTAAACCGCACGGTCTGGTACATCAATCATTTTTTTGAAATCCTGATGAGCTTAATGATTGCATCACGTCACGGTTGTGCTGGTGAGGGGGGGGTTGAGCTTTTTCCTACTTGAATGGACAAAATAACACATTCCAATTTTCCTAATTGGTTTTTCTCTTTTCCACCTAAACTACACTTCTGAGTGAGTGACACTTATCATTGCACTGCATCTGAACTCTGAAATCAGTCAAATTAAAACTGTCACTGTTGACAAGGAGTGGTAAATCTGCTGTGCCCACAATCATGGGGGCAGCAGGAGGTGGCAGCCTGTGAGGACGCAGAATTTTTTTATTTTCTCCTTTTCTTTCCTTCTTTAACACCCATATTTTATTATGGCGGTGACTCCTGACCTCTCAAGATTGACCTGACCCCCTTTTCTCTTCCCGTGCCCCCGCCCCACTCTGGCAGATTCTGCTGTACTCAAACAATAACACGACTCATTTTACAACAACAAATAAGTCCCCCCCCCCCTAATCAGTCACACTCCCTCAGGCAGTGGGGGGCCAATCAGCGGGGCCCGCCGAAAAGGACGCAGGACAAAGGCCGTACAATAGGAAGCCCGTGGAGCTGAACCACAGTGCTTATAAATCCCCCCGTCTCCACCCCTCTGCCCCCTCTCCAGCCATGTCCATTTCACTGCATCTTTGTCATGCTAATGAGATGGAGTCTGAGAATATAAAAAGACTTAATTTGTGATTATTGTTCCCCCCCCCACCACTCTCTCTTTCTTTGACATGTGTGCTGATGTGGGATTTTGTGTCGTCAGCTCCTTACACATTTTGCGTGTATTTTTCTCTCCCCCCCCGTTTTGTTTAGTTTAGTTTGGTTTTGTCTCTGCTCTCTCTACTGTACCTCCCCCGTCTCCTTGCGGTTAAAAAAAGAAAGTGCCGATCTTTTTCTAAAAGAAATGTGCGGAGCCTTTCGGAAAAGGTATTATGAACTGTGGTGCTACAGTTTAAAAAAAAGAGTGTAGGATATACCTGTTTGATCTAGAGAAAAATTGGCCCAAAAGTGTTGATATTCACAGCACAGCGATATTCACGAAAGACCCTTATTTTTCCTACTGTTTCAAAGAATCGTGCCTGGGTGCAAAACATGAATGCCCAGATATTTAGTCTTTCTTCTCCATCTAGACAAGTTGATTATCCAAACTAATACATAATCCACTGGCTCAAAGAACTCTGGGTAAATACGTTTTTGTGTACAATTCCCTTTACTCTGAGATTAGGACCACAATTATCCAGGCTTAGGCCCAAAAAAAAAAAACACATCCTCTGGCCAGGCAGGTTTAATCACATACTGTTTGGAATAGCAGTTAATACCCAGAGGTTGTTTCCTTTGATGTCTGAAGTGAGCCATTATTTCAGCGCGCGGGTATCAAATGTACAGAAACCAGCTGCCACGCACTCGAATCGTTTTGTTTTCAGGGCTGTTGTGGCCATTTTTGCTTGCTTTGCATCAGCTGTAGGTTCATTCTGTGAAATGCGCACGATTACAGACAGGCTCAATCTAGAGAGGGGTGTAAATCCTCAAACAGTTCGAAAGTGTCCACATAAAATCTTGACGATTAACCTAAGAAAGACTGATCAAGCTTTCAATGCTGTTTGGCAATTTTGGCTTGTTTGGCTTACGGACCCTTCTCGCATCGAGACGCGATCGTTTTGTCCCTGCCTCGAAATCCACGAGAACGGTCGCTCGTTTCGGGACAGGTTCGGTTCGTTCTTTGCGGCCCTCCTGACTGTCCCAGGGCGGAGCCTCCTGTCAGAGCGCAGTGTTGGGGGTGCGGGAGTGACGGTGGAATTCACCCTCTAGAGGGGCACACGCATTGCCGCCCTCACTAGCAGATGTGATTTATGCACCGGAATGGAATGACCCGGCTGCTCCTGCCAAGCAACAACTACAGGATGACAAAACCCCTTGTTGCCCTGGGCCCACCCAATCCTGGCTGCTGAAACTGCCCCCCCACCCAATATCCTCAACCTCGTAGGGCCAAACCACCCCCTACTCCACCACAATTTCCCCTTAATTTCTCCCCCTGTCCTCTGGCTTTTGTCCCTGTCCAGGACCCTCGCCCTGAGTACACCCACTCCAGTAGTAGTAACAGGAAGTCTCATTCTGGCACTGAAGAGTGAGGGGGAGAGGAGAGGGGGAAAGAGGAGAGAGGAGAAGGGACAGGCAAGATGGGGGAGAGAGGAAATGAGTGAGGAGGGAGAGGGTACAGGGGTCCTCGTGTGAACCAGAAAGCAGGGTGGACTCACAGAGGCCAGGGCCTTCCCAAGTGCATCTCCAGTCTGCGAACTTCCAGTGCTGTTCCCCCGGGTCCCTGCAGCTGCTGCTGCTGCTGCTGCCGCCACTGCTCCTCAGAGACAAATGAAAATCATAATCAAACTACAAACAAAACGCATATATTCCTGTAAATAACCCCTTCCAAATATATCTCCCGTTGAATGAAGTAGGTGATAATCCTTCACTGCAGAGCTGGTCCACGTGACATGAGCCTGCGTGAGCTGTTGCCGTGAGCTGAGGCGAGGTCTTACCCATGACGTTCTCTGTGGTGTTGCTGGGCGGAGTGTGCGACGCGGTGACGTAGGGCGAAGTGCTGGCATTGGCCCGGTGGAAGGTGGACATGGGAGGAAGACTGGGGTTCATGTCAGTCGGAGAGACGGAGTGCGGAGGGTAGGTCTGGACAAAGGGAGAGACACATTACAGCAGTGTTAGAGGACACACAGCGTGTGTGTGTGTGTGTGTGTACATACCAACTGAATATAAATACATGAAGTTATTTTGGAATGACTTGAATATGACAACGCATCTTTATATCTTTATAAATATAGCTTCAGTTTTGATTCATGTAATAATAGAGAGTGTACTGACAAGGTATTTTTAAATGCAGATGATTGCACGTACATAGGAAGACAGGCAATCGGATGGCACATGACCTAGATATAAAGATAAATCTGGACACTGGAGGAGCAATTGTGCTTTAAGCCTTAAAACCCTCATTTTTACTTTATTGTGCTCTGTGGAGCGGGGTTGGTTCAGTGACAAGTGTTCGGTTATGAAGATGAGTTTGTCTCTCTATACGTCTCTCTCTCTCTCTCTCTTGCTCACGCACACACACACAGTGACACAGAGGGCACCAGGCCAGCCTCGTCCACTGTGGCCACCTCCAGCGAGCAGACTGCCCGACTGAGATGACACCCTGATAGGGGGGCTGAGCAGCAGGCACGGGAGGGAGGGATGGGGGGGTTAGCATGCTGCGCAGATGATAAACCAGACAGGGGGGGCGTGATAAGGCAGAGCTGGCCAGCCACGAGTGCCAATCTGACACAGATCTACTGCTTTCCCAGAGCAGCGCTTTGCAGAGAGGCGCTGATCCGCCACACCGATACGCCATCTGACAGCGTAATGCACTTTGCGCGAGCACTGCTGGAGCGGGGTTCAGACGGCGCGGCCACATCGCTTCACACACTCACACACTCACACACACACACTCTCTCACACACACTCACACACACACGACTATCAAAACCGCCAGACCGCCTTTTCATCTCAACTTTTTAGCCCGCCTTGAAAGTTGCCGCGGGCGACACCGCCAGTGTTCCTTTAGAACGTAAATCCAAGCATCCCTACTTTTGAAGCCCTTTATTTTAACGACCAATAACTTTATTTTAACGACCAACACTTGACGTGTACAACAGGTACACGCTGGCTTTGATGTCACCCCCGCCCTCTTAAGTAAGCATGCTTGATTGAGGTCTTCGCTGAAGCCCCGATCTGGATTTGACTCGGGATGCGACGTTTTCTCTCTCGCTATAAGTCTTGCGTAAGAGGCGCACATTGAGGTGACAGCGATCCATCACGTTATCGCAGTCTCGCTGCGTTTAAAGTGGTAATCAGAGACCTTCGGGCAGCGAAAGGAACAAGTTGTTCGTATGTCTGACAGCGAGAGCGACTGACATCCACCGCCGCGCGGAGAGAGCGCTAATGATCCGGTGAGGTCATTGGGGCCATGACTCAGCGTGCGAGGAATGCCTTTGCGCAAAACAATACATATCATAAATCATATCAAATTTTATGTTTTGACCGCCGTTCCACTTTTGCCGACCCACACTTGCTCATTTGTGACCCTTAGAGCAAGTTAGAAATGCTGATGATATTTGTGTTCAATCGAATTCAATAAGAGCATGGCAAGGAACAGACCCCAGCAGACAGTGTGTCCCCTGGTCTAAGGATGAGGAATACTACTCTAGACCACCTGGCTCTGTGAGGATATGTTAATAGCCGGCCACACTGTTTACTGATTGGATGTAAGTGGCACACCACATTATGATGATGCTAATTACACATTACAGCTGACAGTGACCACATCTAAAGGAAAAATAGAACAAAGAAATGTACATTAGCCTCATTAAATGGGAGTGGCAGGGTGATGTCATCAGCTTTGGCCCAGAGGGGCACTCGTGTTCTCACCAGGCGGTCGTGCGAGTGCATGTTGCCGTAGTTTCCTGATTGTGACATGTGAGATGAAGAACCGCCCAGCATTCCCCCGTAGCCAGGCTGGCTGATCCCATTGGACGAATTCCACGGGTCAGAAGAGTTGTGGGTCCCATCTAAGTGAGAAAAATATAAAAACAAATATAATGTAAAACGAGTTTAAATTCAGTTCCGTGGGTCAGATTTGATATTTACAGGTCTATTTACAGTTTCCCAGCTGATATTTTTAAGTTCTAGTTTAATAAGTGAAAAGAGGACACTTCCGTGTGGAATTGTATTCATCAAAATAAAATATGCTGAAAATCATGTTTTTGCCTTATTAAAAAAAATATTTGGGGCATGCATAGAACAGTGCAGCTTGATTAATAATAATTTGGGCAGATTTCTGAACACAGGCCATATCCTCCCTTCCTCAGCTGTGTGTCTCTCTCTCTCTCTCTCTCTCCCTCTCCCTCTCCCTCTCTATCTCCATGCAAAGGCCTGAGTTGCGTGGGGTTGTCCTGAAAATCTGGTTTTATTGAAACGCGAGCCGTGTCCGGAGCACAGCTGAGAAAACACAACGCTCCCCTCTGCTAATTGGGAGGACCTTGAGTGCAAGCTGACCTGCACCGAGGCAGGGGACTGTGATTCCACACAGACCCCAAAGTGCTGCCGTGTCCTTGGGAAACAGAAACACTTTGTAACAACGGAAATGTCTCTTCCCAGGCTTGATTAGTAAAAGGCTGCAGCTACAACTCACAGTAGACGCACACACACGTGCATGCCTGCCCTTCTGGAACTTAGACAAAGCAATGTTCACCCTTACAGTTTAGTTAGAGTGACATTTGCCGGGGCGCAAAATCGGATTCTTGGCATTTGCCGGGGCTGTGCCCCAGCACAAATTAAGCACTGATGCTGGTCCTGTGGGCGGAATTCACTCACCGAAGAAAGTGCTGGCGAACATGCTGCTGGGGGGCTTGGGGGACGGGTACGTGGGAGAGTCCCTGTTGAACTCCTCCGAGTTTGGAGACGGTGCATAAACCTGCCAGTGGAAAATAATGAAACACCATTAGCACGAGCCGGGCAGCCCTGTGTTTAAACACATTTGTTTATCCACTTTTAATTCTTTGCTTTGCAGCTTTCCATCGCCTATGATGCCAACACAACGGTTAATGACAAAGTCATTTGTCTTGGTCACTTGGAAAAAAAACATTTCCAACAGAAGCCAGGAAACGCGCCCAGGCACCCATGCAGAAGCTAATCTGTTTGAATGGCAG
This sequence comes from Aldrovandia affinis, assembly GCA_029706075.1. Taxonomy (NCBI): domain Eukaryota; kingdom Metazoa; phylum Chordata; class Actinopteri; order Notacanthiformes; family Halosauridae; genus Aldrovandia; species Aldrovandia affinis. The sequence continues at coordinate 101,194 of JAINUG010000104.1, forward strand.
CTTTTTTGAAGAAGAAGAAGAAGACGAAGACAACGCAGCAAACTGATGCAGTATTAAGAGTGGCAGTGACAATCCGTGGGGCTGGAGATCAGCAGGGCTCCTAATCCAGATTTAGGGACATTTAGCATGAGAAATCCCTGCTTTCATCCCCCGGCCTGATTGGCCAGCATAGCATGTCCATGCTGGTTCCCATGAAAAAAATAAAAGAATAATTGCCAGATTTTTTTTCTCCTTTCATTCATTAGAGGAGGACTGGTTTCTTTATTAATTTTCATAATGGAAATTGGAATTATTAATTGGAAAAATATTATTGAGGAGAAAATCTTTTTATAAAACTTTTTTTTTTTTTTGTACTGGGAAATAATGCTATAGCTTACGCATTCTCATCGGCCCTCCAGACAAGCCCCTTAGCAGCTTGGAGAATGGCCCCAGAGTCCTACGGAACGGCATCCAGCTAATGGAAGCTGAACCCCTATGGGTCTCGCACTAAAAACCTGCGCGGGAAAGCCTCTCTCCGCCTGTGAGATAGGTTACAGGTGTTGTGTTGCAGCAGATGCTCGAGTACTCAAGTGTCGGGAGCAGGGAAGGAAGGGCCTGCTGCGGCAGACAGGCATCGCCGCTGTTACAAAACACAGAACAACCACCGTGGAGCACACAACGTTCTGGTACGGGGGGAAACGGGGGGCTCGACCGGACTGTTAAGGACCACCCCGGGCCGTTCGTTAAAATACTGAATTAAAATCGGATCTTAGCGTTAGGTGCTCAGGAAAAATCTCCAAATAGAACAAAGAAGGCTGCGAATTAGACTGAAATTCTGCCGATTTGGGCTTTACGTGTGTGCCTGTTAACTCAGATAAACGGTGGATGTAGCTGCAGAGAAACACGAGCGTGGCCCTTGCATAGTGGCACCGATCGCAGGTTAGGGGTAGGGGTGGGGCGGGGGCGGGAAGATCAAAGCCATGTGGGGCGGGGCCCGGGCCATGCAGTCCCTCTGACTGACTTCCCTCGCTCTAGATGGACGGGTTGGTTCGCCACCAAGCTGCGCATGAACGTAGGCCGGTCTCTCCCGTTAACCATCATAAAAGCCCATGTAGATCACAGCCGGGCCTCTGTGGTCATATGTTCACCTGCAACGCCTCCCTCTTCCTCAATTGGAGCCTTGTGTGCCTCCACATACTGTTCAGCTTAAGGGCATGTCGCACCTACACCACTAAATACTCCACAAGGGATTTATAGCCTTGTGTCACATGTCTATAATTAAGTACATTCAGTATGCGACATCTAAGAAGGGAAGAGAAACCCATCTCTTATTTTATTAATTTTGAAGGTTATCTAAATACTCTAAATACAGTGTAAATGTAAATATATTTCCTTGTTTACCACGAAAACTCAGCTTTTGTAACATTTCAGTACTTCTGTGTATTCACTCACACACAGAACAATCAATTCTAATTGATTGGCTGTGCAAAATCACTGTTTCATTTGATAATTTATCCACTTCACTGATTCAGAAATCTAATCTAAGATGAGCTGGTCTCTGGATGGTGAAAGGGAAATGCAGACAAACACACACACGCACGCACGCACGCGCGCACGCCTGGTCCACACCTGCTCCCTCCCTGTCTGCTTTGATGTGCCCGCGGAAACGAACACGGGCGTCCCTGAGAGCCCTTGACAGCGATGGCAGCGGGCACCCAGCTTGACTGAAGACGGCTCCCTGTGAAGTTGACCAGTAAAAGCTCTCCTGGGCCCGTGCACCACTCCCGCACTGATCCCAGGTCAGTGCAGAGCAGGGGGGGCGGCGGGCTTTGTCCCCCTGTCTGAGCCTCAATGGGCAGCATATGGCGCAGGATAAAGCTAATTGTCCTCTTTACCCTCGGCTAACCAGTCGACCCGTTAATAAACCCTCCCAAACAACGGGCGCACGCACAAACCTGCGCCCCCCAGCCCCCATACCGCCGGCCCCTGGAGGAGCAGAAGCCATCGCGTTTCCTTTATGAAGGCATTGATTACAGAGCTGTCACTCACGTAGCCCAGAACATTTCCCCCTGTCCCTGGTGCTTCCCCCCTCGCTGTGGTCGATCTGTTTTTCTGCAATCTTTTTAACTTGTAACTATACAATGGTTCAATTTCCAGCCACAAACAAGGGCTAAAGTTCACAGTACGGCTTATCGCTTTCAAGAAGAAAACATATACATGTTTGTCAAGACAATGTGGAACCCCAGCTTTTCACACCATGCTTTTCTTCTTTATTTCACACCCCGTTTTCTGAGGCACCTGTCTCTGACCAAAACAAACACCTTGACTTTCAAAAATAACAAGAGAAAGCCGTCAGCGGTCAGCACGTGGTTATATTGCATCGTGAGGAAATAATGCTTTCAAAAAGGATTTATGGAACCAAACCAGAGAGTGGAAAAAAAACTCAACAAAAAAACTTCCCGTACAGAAGCTCAAAGCCATGGGCTGCAAGTGACAGCATGTCTCTACAAGTCAATAATTTCAATCAGACTCTGCCTGAGGGCGATTTTTTTTTCCCCCACGCAGAAATCGAACACGCTTATTAGGGCAAAACACATGCAGCTTTGACACAATAGGCCTTCGTTCAGGTCTTCTCGTGATAAGACTTGTTAAATATTTAGGCCTGGTACCAGTAACTTTCCCTTAGGAACTAACTAGTTGGATGAGTAGCTTAGTGCAACATTAAGCTTTCATGCCTCAAAGCGGTAGATTTAAGCCTTATGTCTTTCAAATACAATACCTAATTGCCTTCGACTGAATGAAAGATATGTTTACTTTACTGTGCATGTGGGTAGATGAAACAGTTTAATCTTGCAACTTCAACAAACTATTGAACAACAAATCTATATGAAACTATCTGGAATTACTACATCAAATTCTGAGATAGAAGTTGCGTTCCACAGATAACGCTGTTAAGCTTATGTTTATTTATTCATGAAGTTCATTTTATTCATGAAATTTTACTTGAGGGAGCTTAAACCACAACACCCGACACCTTAGGCATTGAAGTGTTTCAAAGAATAAGACGAAACAAAATATGTGAAATGTTTAAGGATATTTCTCAAAATCAAACTTAAGGGAACAATGGAAATACACAGCAATGTTTCACACGCTGTAACAATCAGAAATCAGAGAGACATCGGCAGCATGTGCTTATGGGTATTACCGTTAAAACTATTAAAACCAGTTCAACGTCCAAACAAGGACACATAGGTTTCACTTGAATTATGGCTTGGAGTGCAAACCATTCAGCTCTTCTTTGAATACAGGAAAAAGAAACGCATAAACAATTTATGGGGTATTTACCATCCACTCATAAAGTTAATCTCTGACCCCTTCGAAGCACATGCAACCAATTTTCAAATGTTTTCCGACCACGATAGAAGCCTGGAAATACTTAATATTTAAAAAAAAGATCAAAGCAGTCCTTTTACGGTACAGGAACAAAGGCAATTGTTCTGTGTGTGGAAGGGTATAACTCGGTCTTGTGTGAAGTCACAGTCCCATCAAACAACTCAAAGGAGTTTAGTAGCAGACATATTCCAGATGCACTTTAAATCCATCATAAATTAAAAAGTTTCAATAAAGGCCACCTTTGGTGGTAAATATTAGTTGTTATTCCAAAGAATTTTCAGCTAAGACATGTACAAATAAGAAACATGACATAACATGTAATATTACATTTTTATATATATATATATATATTTAAAAAAAGGAATAACATCTGTCATACTATTGAAACATGGTTTATGGGACCTGCACGTCTTGACATTGGGAGCAAAACTGCCTCAATTACTTGCACCCCACTGGTAAATGTATCATGTAATTATATCCTGTATGAGTGATCTGAAAAACAGACAGAGTAATTCACGAGAGTGTAGTGTCACAGATATAATGCAAGCTTATTAAATATTAAACGGCACCCTGGCTTCATTTTTTTCTTATTCACTTAAACAGATGGGGAGCGCTCAGGGCTAGTGTCGAAGCAGCGACGGTGCACTCTCGAACGCAACAAAACCGCAAAGCTGATGTCTGCGAGCCAGGGAGGGAGAGGTCCCAACACCGAGGGAAATGTTGTAGCCTTTACATTTCCGCTGTTCGCACGTACCCCCGCAACACGCGTGAAAGGAGCCGGTGTGCGCCGCCACCTCACTCCTTTTACACCTGCGAATCCCCCTTACCATCTGAGAGGGTCTCTCATAAACACAAACACGCACTCCCTCAAACTAAATAAAGTTTTTCAGAGGAGACTGATATCAAAGGGGCCGTTTCAGAGAAGCCGACGAAGCGCATTAGGCTCCCCGTGGAGCCGCGAATGCCGACTTGATTAAAAGCAGATGGAATAACAGCAACGCTGGTAGGAAAGTCAAACCTTTAACAGGCAGTCTATTTTCCTAAATCATTCCCAGACTTGTTATTATTTCAAGTAAGTAAAAAAAAAAAAAAAAAAAAAAAAAATCCACTTTCATCTGTCTCAGTGCTGGACAGACTGGCCAATAAAAATAAACTCAAAGCTTCAAAAACTCTATTTTCAGTCTGCGACTGGCAGAGGGAGTCTACAAAACTGGAGGGAAAAAAAAGTTTAGTAATGGCTTCTCGTTTCTTTAAAAAAAAAGAAAACTACTGTGAATGCATCAATTCAATTTTCTAAATTTGTGAATTCAATGTCATCCTCTACCCACACCCCCAATCCCCCCCCCCTCCACCAACCACCAAATACTGTAAGTCTATAATAACTTCATCATTACTATTCACTTATTATTTTTTAATTGTCCCAATCTACTGGCCGCTGAAAGGCCCTTTGTAAAAAGGTACAGGGTAAAAAAATGTTTAAAAAAAAAAACAAAAAAAAAACATATGAAGTGCAAATGAAAGCAAGAACCAGCATCAGAAAGGTACAAGAGAATTAAACCACTCCTCAAAAAAGTGTGGGTGGAAAACAACAAAAAAAGAGTGCTGGAACTGAGACAGACAGAGAGCACTTTCTGACAGCAGCCTCCAAACCCCCGCAGCCAATTAAGAGACAACAACACAGACATGCTTTTCTTCAAAGCAAAAAAAAAAGTACACTCACCGATTTCCCATTGTAGTAATACATTAAAGAGTTGCTGCCCATTCCGGGAACAGGATAGGCGCAATACATGATGGCTTCTGCAATTTACGGTGACGGCTTGAACAAGTGCACGGTCTCAGGATCCTGCAACAGTACACAGCCTCTCTCCCAAGACATACATCCAACCCGTTCAAAAAAGGACTAATTCCTTCAGAACTAGCCCTCCACACATGGATCTACTCAGAAGGAACTTATGCAAATTAGGGCTGAACCATTCCAGGCAGCAGTTGCGGGGGTGTCCAGTGTGAGGAGGAGGAGGAGGGGGGGTTGATCTGTTGGGTTTTCCCCCCTAAACCTCATAAGTGCTGATGCAAAGAGGCACGGAGAGCGAGAGAGGGAGAGGAAATGAGAGGTGTGTGGGGTGGAGGTTAGGGATAGGGAACAAATGCATTAAAGTGTGTATTTAATGAGGAACAATAAACAACAAAGAAATTACTTCTCTTTTTTCTTGGGAAAGTCCTCAGGGTTAAAGCTGAAATACTAGAATAGGCTATTGTTTCAGTAATAAATGTGATCTCACACACCAGGCTTAACCATGAGTTGGGTACTCTTTTGATTTTGTTGTAATTAAATTGCGAGCCCTGGTGGTGGGGGGGGCATGGGAGAAAACAGAGCTAGACCTACGTTTCCTTCAGGGACAGCGCAGACCTAATCTTTGCAACTTTGCTACAAAAAACTGTCCATTAAGCTATCAACAGTTGGACAGACAACACTCCTGGGGAGGAGGGGGATTCAATATAACCACATGGCGCTTTGAGTAAGGAATCCAAACAAATACTACATCTGTTTGATCCTTACGTAATATTCTGCATTTCCATCAAAGCCTTGTAATTATGGGTAATAGCTGAGAAGACTAGATGAATACCCCCCTCCCTACAAATGAGGAGAGAGAGGAAGAGAGAGAGAGGGTGAGGAAGGACAGAATATTCCATATTAATTTCAATTCCTTTCTCTTATTCCTTCTGAAGGGTGACGTCTGCCATACAGCACTAAAATACAGCGGGGGTCTGGAAGAAGATGCTCAATCACAGGACATCAAAAGTGACCGCAGCACTCCCTGGCACATCTGCACTGATAAAACTCAAGGAGCAACATCTGACAACCCAGCCATTCGTTTGGTGTTTACGGTGAGACTTTCGAGGCCGAGCCCTCTCTGGTTTTAGGGGGGGTTGACTTTTTTTTTTTTTTTTGCCGGTTCTGTCTGGTTTTAGCCAGTTCTGTCTGGTTTTAGTGGCTTTATCGTGAATCAGAACATTCCTTTGAGGTGCTATCAGTGTGTGTGTGTGTGTTCATGCTATGATAAGGTCAGGTTTCCTTATCTGTGCATGTAACTGTATTGTGTCTAAACCGTTCCACCTTTGCTTAAATGGCTACGCCACCGTGTTGTAAATATGAATGTGGATTAAATCGGTGGTATTCACTCTTTCATTCAAGAAACCAGGTGAGGTGAGGAAGCTGTGTAATCAACTGCTACAATTAATTAATTAAGCGCTGCGTAACGACGTAAACCTGCACACCCTGCGGCCTTCCAAGGGCAAGAGTGAACTGAATTAAATCATTCATTAATCTTATTAACTGATCCTCTTTAATATCACAGTTTATGACTTTTCATACCCTCTAACGATAACGAGCAGAATGACTTAAATTAATAACGAGCTAATTTTGTGAATGGCATACAAGACTCAGTGTACCTTGGCTATATTGGCCACCAAAGCATATAGCGGGCAAGATTTGTTTAATGCTGCCAGTGGTGCATGGTTTACTGTAGGCACACTAGACGTCCATGGTGGAGGAGGAGGGGGGGGGTAAGAATCTCTGCTAGAGAGACTGATGACCCTCAGGCTACAAAAAAAGCTGGTTCTTTAGAACCGCATGTCTGTCCAGCTACATAGATGCCTTTCATGTTCTCCACGACAACTTCCTGGAATAAATACAACTCTCAGCTCCCCGAGACGACATTAAGAACATTATTGTCATGAAAAGATGAAAGCTCACCATCCCCATCTCCAAAAAAAAAAAAAACTTTATCTTGCCTTTTTTTCCCCATTTACAGCTATTATTATTTATTTCTCTCTGTTCTCAAAGATTTCTTCAAAGAAGTCTTCCAAGGCACTGGTCTGCATGCTGGTACCACTTTGAATTTGGAGCCATTTCAATGCTGATGCTGTGAAGAAAATTGCCATGATAAAAGTTTGTTTGAAGAGTCTTAAGAGAAAGTCGGAATAGAGACAGCAGCGCCGATAAAGAGTCTGAATTCAAAAACAAAAAGGACAGAAAGTAAAGAACAGAGGGACGTTTTACAAAGCTAAGAAAAAAAAAAAAAAAAGTTAAAATCGATAAAAATGTGAGATTCCTAAATACATGCAAATGCAAATCAAAACTAATGGTGTCAACTGAAAGTCAACTCCATGTTTCTTTGTCCCGGGTACACTAGAATATTGGACACATTCGTATTTGGAACTTTGGGTAAAAATCACACAAACTTCCTCACAGTACACGTTACGTGGTGCTCCATTTTTCCTGTCACATTAGTCCCTTTCCCCCATGCTAATGGTTTGCTCCTTCAGCAACGCTCTCTCTGAGTCACACAAAAACACTGCCTCCTCCGCCCCACAGATACGGCACCTTAAGTGTTCAAAGTCAGTCAACTAGACACAGGGCTAATCTTCAGTGCACAACTCGCCATCACTCCCCCCCTCCCCTTCCCCCCACCGGGCGACCGAGCTCCTCCAGACAGACATGTCGTCAGCGCACAGCTTCGCAGAGCCCCCAGCTGAGGTCACGTGACGCTGGCCCACACCCGACGCAGTCCCCTGACCTAACGGGAAGGCCAACCCTAAGGAGACACGGCAGGGGTGAGATTTTAAAAAAGAAAACGGTCTGCTGCCTTCTCAAAGTGGGACAGGAACTTTAGCCTAAGCCTGCCGTCCACCCACTCACGCAACTTGACACTAATCACTGTTGACCTGCCGGCTTTGCGCCTTTTCCCCAGGTTTTTGTTCCATTGAAAGAGACACTGACAAACTGAGGTCAGAACAATTAGAGCGGGCTGAACGCTCCCATCTCACACAGGGCTTTAAAGATAATGTCTACAACCAACGTCCTTTTATTCCCAGGTAAAGAGATCTGCTTGTTTTTTTTTTTTTATGTAATTGTTTGTTTTGCAACAGTTTTTCAATATACCTGATACCTGTACCGCGTTTCCACAACCCCACGAGATTCTACAGGCTCATTATGCATTAAAAAAGTGGATCGGGTACCATTGTTTAAGATTTAGCAAATACTTACGGCAAAATTATGGCTGAAAGAGCAGTTCTGAAGAGCTGTACGGGCAAGAGAAATGAGTCTCCTCCCTCTTATGACACATCTGGCATATCTGCAGCTCCAAGCATCTGCAGTAACTCACTGGTAAAAAGTTGACATGTCTTGCTACAATGGTATTTCTCACTAATGAATACTGCTCCCCGGGCTAAACCACATATTTATGAACCCCGTAGTAGCAAACGCACAGTAAGACCTTTCCACAGAACGAAAAAATATAGACATGTTGCACGGCTGGTCAACTTTTCACCACAAATCTACTATAAATGACTGAAGATGCAAAGATCCAACTGTGTTCACCGTTATGGACAAGAAAGTTGGTTCTAGATGCCTAGCTACAGATATTACTATTAACCCCAGTGGGCGTGTGGTCACCGCAGTTTCTAGAAAAAGTGACTGAGCCCAGAATCTGTTTCAATAACTAAAGAGCGATGGACGTGCAGATGGTTATCCCCCACCGAAGACGCGAGGGAACTCGGTACACAAGAGGTTCCGGCCATTTCGTGATCCCACTGACCCACTTCTCTGTACTGACACAGTTCCTAACTCTGCACGCGTTGAGCGTAAAGTTCATTTGGAGGCTGGGGAGCGTTATTTATAAAGCGGCAGCCTGTCTGAGCTCTGTTCTGAGTAAACACACACATCCTATCCCAGGCCTAATCCCAGCTCAGTGTCTGCTGGCCTGGCCGGCTGACTGACCTGAGATAAGAAGTCGTCTTTTGATGGGGGCCGGCCCTTTGCGCCTCAGCCCCCACCCCACCCCACCCGCCCGGCTCTACATTTCCTCTCCTCCCAGCATGCTCCACTTCACTGCAGTACCCCAGATCTATCACTCCAACAACACACCGTCTGTCAGCTACACCCTCGCACACTCCACGCACCCCCATTCTCACGCTCGTCACCACCACCTATGCGGCCTGTGGTCCTGCCCCCCTTTATCTGCGGCCATGCGCCCCTTCATCTCGAAAGACTCACTGCTTCCAGCGGACCTCGTACTCTGTTAGGGTAGGAAAGGCCTGGTGAACTGATCCCTTCAAAGGTGAACCTCTGTCTGTTGGACATAAGGGTGTATCAAGCTACCGAGGGCACCTTTCCAGAACATAAGAATGTTTAATGCTAATTTAAGCTTGTCATTTTGCCTACTCTCATTTTCTTCTGCATGGGGATGCACTGGTCGCTACAATTGGTGCTTCCTCTCCGTTTCGCTCCATACTTGCAGTAACCTTTCCAACGGCTTATAGCTTACATAATTGTGGCTATCACGTGCCGTCAACCACTGCAGCATCGTTCTCCATGAGGAAGTACTGTTATCTGTTTCAATCATTGCGTCGCTGATGGCACATTCTGACCTCACTGGTTTTGGGGGTTCCCTCCATCACTACTAATGGCCAGACCCCGCCCCCGCCAGGACCTTCCCCCACTTGACAATGTGACATCTCCAGGTATATGGTTATATTGACCGACTACCCACTGTGTCTAGTTCCACAGATAATTTTTCCACAGAGATTATTTTTTTATTTTTTTCACAGATATCGCTTGGCGGGCTGGCTGGCTCGCTGGGGTCACAGGAGGTTTGTCATCAAAGGGGTCTTGCTACCGACCTGCACCCAGACTGCACTGCTTCAAAGTGCATCTATCTGCCGCGGCTGACTTTTACGATGCGCTGTCCTGTTCAATACTATCCCAGCTGTCGGAGATTAGACTCACTTTTAGTGCGCCAATGCGATGTCATGTTGCGCAAACTCTGTTCAACTGGCGTGCCTTCTTGTTGGCATTACTGTCTTTTTCAATATTTCAGAACTCAAAGGTAAACGATATATAATCACTTTAGCTTGTCATTCTGTTTATGTCTTCCTATCAGTTTATAATTTGTAGTTATTACCTCAAGTTATTGTCTTTAAGTAATTGTATCATTACCTGTCTCAGGTACAGCAATTTGTATTTGCTGTCCATTAGCAATCAAACTCTTGGAATTGACTAATTACTCCTAATTCATTCTGAGCTAACAGTTTGAGCGATGGATGGTGACACAATACTTAAAGGAATGACACAGAAATACAAACAACCGTAACGGACATAAATCTCAGGACTGCATTTCTCCTGTGTATGGTTAAAACAAATTTGCCAACAAACAACTCTGGCAATGGTTTTCAAACCAAATGTTGTTTCAGGGGCAGGGTGCGCCAAAAACAATTGCTCTGAACAAAAGAGGTTACGCCCTGTCACGCCCTGCTCATACATGAGAGTGCCACAATGCGGCATGTGCCAGTGACATCGCCTGGCTGGGTTCTGTCACTGTGCCAGAGAGTTGGGGCGACCATGTCAATCCAATCAAATCGCTCGAAGGCGTCCCTCATCCCTGGTAGTGGGCGTACGGCAGCTCACGCCCCCACACCATGCCCCTGCTGACTCCCGCCACCCGCCTGCCCACTGTCTGACCCACAGCTGCGTGTGGGGATCCTGAGCAGAGCACATCCGTGTGGATACATCCGTCACACATTGGCTTCGCACGTGGTTCCTGTGACGTCAAATGGCACTCAGACAAAGTCTTGACACAAGACAGGGGCCCTTAATTATCCGCAAATTCCCAGCTACATTTTCACAAGATCATTAAGTATATTTTGACAGTCTATCAGGCCTAGAAATCTACTTTTCTACCAAGCCTATGGTCTACTTTTGCACCGTGTGTTCACACGAGCGTACACAAATAATTTACAACTCTTGAGAAAGTGAGCAATTATTCTCACCAGTGTATTCAAGTTTTCGTTTTTTCCCCCCTGGTGTTGTTTTAACTCTTTTTTTCTGAGGAGGAGAGCAGATGGGCTCTGTGTTCTTTAATTTACAAGATCGGGTTATCTAAGCCATTAACGTCAAAGGCGAATTTCACAAACTCAAACAAAGGCACGTAAACACTGCAGTTCTCTGCAGAGAGAGCATTTCTGTTTAGGATCATCTGATGACAGGGTGGCAAGGGACATCAGTCCAATCAGCTATCTGATGAGCTCGACTCATCAGACAGCAGGCAGTGTGAGTGCAGCCCCCAGAGGGCTCTCCACAACCCAGGACTCTGCCCCCTGGTGGACAGATATAGACCTGTTGACCTGCCCTTACAACTTTCAATGGAGCTGCACGGAGGTCTGGAGTCAAAAGTCGAAAAGCATTAAAAAAACAAAGGCACAATACTTTTATTGTGCCGAAAGACAGAAAGCCAGCTTTAAAGTGATGGAACAAAACTGTTCAATGAGAACACAGCAATCCATGTTTCCCCATCCAGCAAACCTTTTTCCTATTGTTGAAAATTAATTTTTCATATTCGTAATACAGAAGTTGTGTCTAACCTGATTAAAAGTCGTGCTTCAAAACCATATGAAATGAGATGTGTAATAATTGGTTGTTGATAGTAAATATGTATGGGTCACAGCTCAGGAGGAGAGGCAGGGGAGATCACTCAGTGATGTACCTACATGAAAGAACCACATCAAAACCTCACCTTCGACGGTACGCATACGAGACCGCAGTCTGGAACTTTCCACCGAGCCACGCTCGCTCACGAGAGGTGTCCCTCGGGGAGGTCCTGACCTTGCATTAGCTGCCTGAGTTCAAAAAGAAGCCCCCAAAAAAACAAGCCAATTCTGCAGCCTGCAGATCCACACTTGACCTGCAGATGGCTCTCTAATCAAAACTCAGATAAATCATACAGACTGAAATAACAGGAGTTTAGCGCACTCTCGCTCAAAGGGAAATGATCATCCGTGTGTTCTCTCTATTCGTGTCATTCACTTAACTGCACTGCAAGCCAGAGTCCCAATCCTCAGTCCCATCCCCTGAAGCGCCACACTTCCTTGTTTGGTTGTCTGTTTGTTGGCTCTTAGTGCGACTCTCGCAGGAATGAGAGCGTTGTCTGAATAATCTGTCAAAAGCAAATGACAATCTTTTTGTCATTCACAGCCAAGGTTTTCGCTTGCTAAAGTCCCTGAAGGGAGTTGATCCCCCTATAGCCGACCGCGAGGAAGAGAGCGAGTGTCATATTGAGCTGCTGCACCGGTGACAAGTGGAGGATGTCGCCTAAAAAAAGACAGCTATTTCCAAACCAACCACTCCCTTCGAGCTACACGCAAACATCCCGGAAGAGATGCCCCCCCGCTTCACACGCACTAGGCGTCATTCTGCCCCTGGCCCCTCTTGTCAAAAGGCTACTGCAGCGCAGGTGCCCACAGAACTGCCTGCTGGCATAATCCTGTGATCTCAAAAGCCATTTCTCATTTTTCCTCATGTCACACTGTAGTTTTTAGAAAAAGGGACATGTGAACTAAACCTGACTGAATTTATAACGCTGACACTGGATACAGCCAGGGTGGCTTCCACATGCAATAGCCTCTTGGTGGCGCAAAGTCTTAGACAAGACATGGTGGGACAGCATATACGGGAGAGGAAGGGGTTAATGCTTATTTCGAGGAGGACATTAATAAAACAGGATATTTTTGTTTGCAGAGTTTGGTCTCCAAAGAGAATCCCTTTCATTTATATTGTATTTTTACATTACAATCTTTTATTTGCTCAGCTGACACCATTATCTGGGGTGAGAACAGAGATTCGAATTCCATATCTTACTCTTTGATAACGCGTTTGTCATCGTTCCATTTCTCTCACTTGACAGGAACATAGCTCTGCGGTTATCTACCGTATGCAAATTTGTAGGTAAATGGCTGGGCGGAGTACTTTCTTGCAGCCTGATTTTCTTTCCCTGGAGCCAGCCGGGTAAAGTACCTCGTCGAGCACGATTTTAACCCCCGAGTTCACAGTTCTGCCCACTAACTCCAGGCCAACGTCACAACTTTGCTTAAAATTGCGCGCAGGTGACAGTGGATACCTCTTGCGTCCGTCAAGCGAGGGAAGTGAATCGAGGAGATGGCCCTGTAGGTCTCGCGAGCTTGCGTTTTTACTCCTTAGTAATTATTCCGCTTTCTCATTCTCTCCCGACCGAAGGGGGTGGCGTTAATCAATCACCAATCAGCCTCTTTGGAGCCGAATGCCACCGCGCCTGGCTCATGCTGTGAGCGGGGAGGCAGGGCCCGCTATCACTCACATCACCCACCCACGCATTCAACACGGTTATAACTGCACCAACGCCATCCCCTGCACTGCCACTGCACACTTTTAGGGGACGATTCAAAAGAAGTCTGGAAATGGGTTTAACTTTTTTCTAACAGCCCCGCCAGCATGTGAGTGAGTGTGTGTGTGTGTGTGTGTGTGTGTGTGTGTGTGTGTGTGTGTGTGTGTGTGTGTGTGTGTGCAGAGAACGACTCTATAAACATACATTTTAACTTATTTTAACTGCAGTAACCGGCTGGCCTTTCCTGATACGTTTCTCATGGTGCACTATGAGGGGGCCCGTGTGCTTAGCTGAACAGAGGGCTTGCACTTCCCAACACGGCTTGCCCGTGAAAATCTACATTCACCGTCGCGTTAAAGAAAATAAGAAATAAATAAAAAATGCTCAAATTTAAATAGCCAAATTATTTTTAGGTCCATAAGAAGCAGAAAAAAGAAGAAGAGAGAACTACATAAATAAATAAATAACAGTATGTTCCTGGCTGGGGGGAATAATGGTAGGAAGCATTGTGCTCATTTTGTTTATCAAGCAGCTATTCAGGCCTCTAGTGGGGCCCTGGTGCTTACACAAGCAAAAGCTTTCAGCAGTGCCTGCAGCTGCAGTCCTGCCTTCCAGGTAGACTGCAGGTTCTCCGCACAGCTGGTCCCCCGGCAACCGCGCTGTGCCCGTCTGCATGCGCGCCCCAGCGCCATCTCACACACACACACACACACACACACACACATGCGCACACACACCCGCACGGCCGTCCACCCAGACCACTCCGGTATTAAACCGAGACGGAGAGGGACAGAACGAAAGAGTGAGACAAAGATAAGAGAACAGAAAAAGGAGAGAGAGAGAGAGAGAGAGCAAGACATGAGGGAGGGAGGGAGGGAGAAATTTCCGCCAAGACGCTGGCCCTGTCTGTAATGCGAGGAGTTCAAATGGAATTTCCAGAAAAAAAGTGGCATTCACCCCCCCCCGTGCTCCTTGTTCCATTCAGCATTATACTGCTTTGAGTTATGAGCCACGCGAATGCACCTGCGCCCATGTGTTAAGCACTGACAAATAAGAGCCCTGCATCCATTTACACAACAAAGAGATGTACCCTGCAAGGCAACCAGTCGCTCTCTCCCTCCCTCCCTCTCTCTCTCTCGCACACTACCTCTCTCTCTTTATCTCTCTCTCTCTCTCTCTCTCTGTTTGGTTTTTTGCTTCACTTACTCAAGGAAGGAAAACTGTCAACTACCTATCCAGAATTTCTCCCTTTTTTTTCAGAAGTTTTATAAGCTAATAACAATTTTTTGCTCATTTGTATCCCAGCGTTTGCAACAGTCGATTCCGCGGAGCAGCACAATTTTTTATTTATTTTTTGCTGTCTGAGGACGAGGCTTCCAGTACAAACAAGGGGAGGAATATGCAAACATGTTGCTTCGCGGACAATGAAGTTACAGTCGGGCTCAATAAAAGGGCTCTTAGCATGAACGCATCTGACTTAGTGATTTATGCACGTTAATAACCACAAACGCGGGCAGGAGCGTGAGCAAGCTGGGCTCCACCGTTCCCCTGAATCTTAATGTCCTCAGCTCCGCCGGGATTATTACAAATGTTAATTTCTCCGATTCGCAGCCATTTATCTCTGTCCGTCTTCCAGTTCCGCAAACATAATGACTAATTAAACATCAAAAGACCTGTACCAGGGATCTGCTCTGACAGCTCTGGTCCCTGCTGTCCCTCTCCCTCGAGAGGCACTGAGTAAGGCAGGCTTGTAAATCATTCTCCCCAAAATCTAAACCCGCGCGTAGATACACACGCGTACTCACACTCACACAAACACACAGAGACGCACACACACTGATACACACACGCTCACACAAACACAAAAAGATGCACACACAGATACACACACACACACACACACAAGCATACAGAGATACACACACATACACATACACTCATACACACTTGTATACAAACACACAAAATCAAGGGAGGGACAACCCGAAAGAGAGCTTCTCTGCATTAAAAAAGTGTGTGCCGTCTCTTCTGAGAGCATCTCTGAACAGGCAAAAGTGAACCGGCAGTTAAGGGTGAATCAGTGACATCAGCACCCGCCATTATTTATGCAGGTTGACCAAGACCTATTCACACAGGAGAGGAAAGACATGAACATGAACTTCCACTCACAGATGAGGGTAATCCAGGAGGAACCTTCCGGACTTTCTTTGTTTGTAAAGCGTCTGTGGAGAGACAAAACTAAATTTAGCCGCGTAAAAATTAAAAATAAATAAAAACGAAGCAACGTTCCACGTAATGAGGTGTAAACGAGGCTGACCCCGTCTCTGTTAGTTTGGGAAAGTCATACGCTGTTTATATGCAGTGAGACACGTTCCAATAGTAAAGAGTAGCGTTTTAGTCCTCGCCTACCCTGGCTTTTCCTCCACAATCTCAAGATAGACTAGAACATTTATGTTTAAACAATAATAAATGAAAAGGACTACCACATTTGGATGCTGTTTTTTCTGCAACTAAAAATGTGTCATGAAGTGACAACATTTTCCACAATTTTCCTGCTTTAAAGTCTCAAGTAATTCCATGAGTCTAAATGACTCAAGGAAATAAGAAAAAAACAGAAGATGATTACTATTTGTAGGTTACTATTTGGTTAGCATTAGCAATATCCACAGCCACATTTGACACAAAATGATAACTGAAATAATACTATTGATACTGCTTCTTACACACATGGATCACAAGTCATGGCAAAATAATTAATTGAAGCATTTAGCAGGCAGATCGGCTGCTGTGGGGTTTTTTTTATAGAACACCGTTCTCTCTCTTAAAACCTGGCCAGTCAGGAGCTGGTACTGACCAATGGGAGCAGAGTCCTGGAGGGGCCGCCTCCTCGGGTTGGCTCCAGAAAAGGAGAAGAAGGGCGCGGCTGTCTTTCCCGGCGTGGTCACGGGGCCGGGGCTCGCCAGGCCGACATCCGAGCGCACAGTGGGCTGGAAGAGGAAATTAAATAAGGACAGTGAACGCAGGGGTTGGAGCAGGGCAGGGCAGGGCAGGGCATTTTTCAGAGTGAGGCTGCAAACGGAGCCCCCAGTCCGTTTGCGGACCCCCTAGGGTTCGCATTTCAAATGAGTGATTTTCAGGAGAGCTCAACTACTCCAGGTGTTTTTTCCCCCCCCAAAATGATTGTTCCTACCATGTATTAGGTCCGTGCACTGTGCAGTAAACACATAGTCAAAGTAATGTGGTCTGTAACTAAGGGAACATCCCTCTGGCTGCAGTGGGAGGGGAGGGGAGAGAATCACACAGAACCTGATGAGGTCCGGCAGGCCGCTGCAGATGAGCTCACTTTTTTCCAGACAGATTTCGCCCGCACATTCGCTGCATTCCTTGATCGATGCTAAACGGTTTCACATGCCACATTTACAGCTGAGACCTGTGGCTATGTCCCCTCCCCACCCCCTCACCCAAAAAAGTACCTAAATGGGGTTGGAAAACCTGAGTCATCACATTTTATTTGTGCATCTTGTGGTTTTTTGTTCTTAATTATGCCCATCGCCAACAACTCCCTTTGGGGGTCAGTAGTTTTCAAATCATTTTCACACAGACACACACACACACACACACACACACACACACACACACACACACACACACATCACACTTTCATAAGTAAATATATAAAGACTGTATTGAGACTGTAGATCACATGTGTAGTGTACACATTTGTGGTGTTTGTGATGGAAATTCGGAGTATTTTATTGTTTATTCACTAGATATAATAATGATATATGATATGAAACATAATATATGATATAGGAAATATAATATAAAGCACTTTTCCGGCATAATGTTCCAAGGGAAGTTACAAAAACATTATACAAAGTAAAGATAAGACAGAAATAATGACAATAATAATGTGACATGGCAGCTAAAATAAGCAGGCAGCTTAAAATAGTGCATGTGGTTAAACGTAGCCTAGTGTGCTACCAATACAGTACTTAAAGCAAATACAGGTAAGGCCATCAAACTGAGAGGAACCAGAAATGAAAGGCATGCTGAAAAAGATGGGTTTTAAAATAGACTTAAAACAGATACTGTTTGTGCAGCTGCTATGTTGTCTGGGAATGAATTGTGGACAGAGAGGGTCAGATCACCTTTTTTGGATGAGAGATATTTGAAATCTTAAATCTTCCAAGCGCTGTATTCGACTGCAAGCATTGTGCCAGAACGTCCTCCAAACAACGCACAAGTTCTGTGACGGGAAATATACGCCACTGTCTAATGTTTTAAAATATGTCCTCTGGACATGCAAACAACCATGAGTAAAGTTCCACCGCAGGGCTGATTAACTGCTGCTGGTGAGATCTCAAAGTGTGCGTGTCGTGGGAGAGCTAAACGCCAGCGCCTTCTTAATGACTACACAGTCTACTGGCCGTCTGACTGTGGTTTTTGGATCCCTTCTTTTTCCCACGGTAGATATGAAAGTACCTATTTTGCCTCGACTGTGTGTCTCACGGTTAGTCAGATGGTGACCAATTCAGATGGGAAGGTATGAAATTCAGCCGTTTTCAAAATGAAGTGGTCTGTGGAGGTGAGTCCTGTCAGTTCTGTGACAGAGTCTGTTTATCAGCTTTGCAGACCACCTGCACAGTTTCAAGGCTGTTTTAAGTGAATGTTAAGGTCACAGGCACAGTTTTTGCCACTCTTTTATCTTTAATTCTTCCGGTTTTAGCACAAACTGTCAAATGCAAGCTACAAACGAGGAGGAACAGCGAGCAGCGCTGAATTCAAAGTGCCCGTGCCTATATATGATCTTCCCCGTGCTCGAATGTGGACGCGACACCATTAACAGCCATGGTGAACCCTGAGGGGAAATCAATACAATCAGCCTGACCTACTGATTTCCTTGGCCTTGAGCCTGCAGAAGGAGCGTATTGATTAGCAGCGATCGCGGCTAGCGGGTATCTTCAGACGCCTCAAGGAGAGAATCCTCACTGACCCAAGCCCCCCCCCCCCCCACCCGGGAAGGGTGGTGCAAGAGCGGATGGGCGGGTGGCGATTGGAGAGAGAAAGAGCTAGAGAGAGAAAGGGGGAGAGAGGGAGAGAGGGAGAGAGAGAGCGCCAGCTCAGGCTTCATTAACCATCTGTCTGATCTCGGAAGGCATCAGCCCTCCGAAAAAAAACACAGAGGATTAACTTGACGCTAACTAAACGCCCATTATAGAAACATCCGAGTCTAAGGGCCACTGGACCGCCAGACCTTCAGCTCCTGAACACATATCCAATTACCAGGGAAATCGTCACGGAGACAGCGGGCCGCACCGAAACGATGCCCAGTAGCCCCGGATTAGCACGCTTTCACGCAGTGGCGCGACAGTGTCTAGAAAGCTGTCGTACCCTTAACCGACATCCTCTTGACCGGCCTGCCCCCCAGCAAACTGGGTTAAGAGGCCAATTAAAAACGGTGTCCTAATTAGTGTAAATCGTTCACTGACTAAGTGTGTGTGCTGGGGGGAGATTGAGGTGAGCAGGGCAAGCACTGGCAGCCTCGGCACATGTTCGCGGAAAGCTCAGCAGCGATCGCGGCAGTGACCGCTGGACCGCGACACAACACCCACAGAGATCCGGTCGCAAGCCTGCTCCAAACATTATCTCAGCACCCCTTCACAGAGCAGTACACTTCAATGTGAAAATAAAAATGCAGATGGCAAGATTTACATCCCACAAAAAAAACTCCCTATTCAGACAACGGACCCAGATTTTCTTTATAATTCATGAACGGCAATCCTTGCGTTGCCACCATTAAACAGACGAGGGGATAGCGAACAGCGGGAGGCAACATTTCACGACGGACCACAACACAGCTTACACAGTACCTCCAAGGTATATAACAAAAAGCGGATGCAAGGATGCAACAACAACAAAACCAAACGCAGGGTGAACAGAAATATGGCGCCAAGCGCCGCTGCAATGTTTCAATCAGCGTCGCTGTGGACTGTTTCTCCACCCCCGCTTCACAACATACCGCATGCCACTAAAAACAATTTGCATCCTAATTTCACTAGATTAAAATGAAGACCATCGACTCCTGTGAAAATCAGGCCTGCCATACTGCCTTTTTAGTGTGGGAGGAGTGGAGAGGGAGAAACAGGGCGTTTCAGACTGACAACCAGTCACAGAGGCCGTAGCGCTGGCTCTCCTACGGCACCACATTGTGACTTCGGCTGCCATTGTTCAATGCTATTAAATCCTCACAACAATGGCAAATGAGACAATGAATTCACCTGCAGTTCCTCTACAATTTGTTTTAGAAAATGCATGATGATAAAGTTGAGGGGGGGAGCGGGGGGCGGGAGCACGGAGGTCAGTCAAAGTGCAGATTACAGTGCAATATATAAGCGTTAAGAGCTGTGAAATTCCAGCAAGAGCTGGCTTTCATTGATGTTGATTATAGAGATTTTATTACAGGGAGAATCCTATTTAAAGATTACACACACAAAACAGAGAAGAAATGCTTTCATGGAGTAAAGCCTTCATCTTTGAGGGTATTCTTTTAAAGAAAGGAAGAAAAGAAGGTTTAGGAGAAATGAGCGAAATTGGGTTAGCGATAAGTGCGTGCAGATCTGAGGTAAGCGCACTGGCCTCCTGCGCTTTGTACGCGCTCGCCTCGGACGATCGGTCAATCGCTCTCGAACCCGAGTGTTTATTATGTCAAAGATCTCGTGAATCGCAGGGTGTGCGCGCGAGCACCCCGTCACATCGCAGTTTCCGCAGCAGAATGTCACGCAGGCTCCGGGAGATAATGACAGTCATCCGTCAGGCGAGCCCTGCGACGGTGATCGGGCTAATCCGTCTCGCAGGAGAGGCTAGCGCTACCTGTGCAAACCTCTCTCCGTCGCGGCCCGGGCCCCTCCCATCCCGACCTCGTGCCGCCGCCCTCTTCGTTAAAGCGCCCCGTGAGGGAGATGGAGTGCGCACCGGGTCGCTCTGCGTCCGCGGCAACAGTATGCAGGGTGACCCGCCACAGTCGGCGACAAGCGTCTCTACAGGTATAAGGGGTCTAACTGTGTGTTAACTGTACATGTATGTGAACTGCTGGGGGCTAAAACATTTTTTTTATACATTATAGTTTGTGCGTGCGTGCATGCGTGTTTGTCTGTGTGTGTGTGTGTGTAAGAATGTATGTACAGGCAACAGGCAAAAAGGAAACGCCAACATAAAAGTGTCTTAATAGGGTGTTGGGCCACCACAAGTTGCCAGAATAGCTTCAATGCACCTTGGCATAGATTCCACAAGTGTCTGGAACTCTACTGGAGGGATGCAGCACCATTCTTCCATGAGAAATTCCATCGTTTGGTGTTTTCTTGATGGTGGTGGAAAACACTGTCTCAGGCGCCCCTCCAGAATCTCACAAGTGTTCAACTGGGTTGAGATCTGGTGACTGTGACAGCCATGGCATATTGTTTACATTGTTTTCATGCTCACTTTGATGTTTCTTTTATTTTGGGAGTTACCTGTACGTGTCTATACTCCAGTCTACTCTAATATTCTATTCTATTCTCCAAACATACATTTTTTCCTAATACATGCACGCATACACGCATACTTGCACGAGCACACACACACCAGCCTCAAAAAGAGTGCATTTTACATCTCATTCCGATACTGCCATTACACTTTCCGGAACAATCTGCCAAGTGATGGCGTGATGACAGCCCCTTTGATGGAGGGTGGACTGCACATAATACTATATCCGAAGCAGCTGCATTCCCATCACAATTTCAACAGACCCCTCGCGCGTTATATTTCCACATCTTTTCACAGTTTGTTTGTTTTGCTTCTTCTTTTTATTATTTTTTTTTTTCGAAACATCTGCTGGACAGATCATAACATATCCAGTGCAGACAAAGGTTGGGAAGCTGAAGCTGGCACGGAACATTCCACAGCTCATTAGAATAGAGATGAGGACCGATAATCCTTGCACCTGAGACGCCGCGCTTGTGTGCGAGTGCACAGTTGTGTGAATTTGAACGCGACCGGACGGACAGCGGTAATGACTCGGGAGGCTTATGCAATATTAATGCAGGGGGCCCTGTGGCCGGTGTTCTTCCAGCGCTCTCTCTGGCATGAAATGGCTTTTCTGGTCTTCCTGTTTTTCTCCTGTGAACGGCACAAGTGGAGTCTCGGCCAAGCTGGGATCTGAGCAGCTGCAGAACCACGCTGATCCCCCTGCTCCCGTCGCAAAATGTCTGCGCTCGAAACCAGCAGCTTCTCAAACGCCGAAGATTGAGGTCTCAAAGACCATTTCAAAGATCATGTTTTGACCCTTCCCGACCCTAACCTCAATCGCAGTGACGTTGCACGCGTTAGGGTAAAGGCTCAGGGTGAGGGGCTGAGAGGTAGAGCTGACAGTGGCTTGGAGCAGTGAGATTAGGGATAATGGAGATAGGTAACAACTGGGTCAGTGGAGCAAGAGGTCATACCGACCCTCACCGCAAAGCCCTGTAAGAAAGCGCTGTCTATTGACCTCATTGAGCACTAATCTTAAAACCCAGGCTCAGAACGCCAACCAACTCCCAACCCCAACTAGAACGCTTAGGAGGGTGTTTGGTCAATGAGATGCCCTGAAACTAGATAGGAGATCATGACCTCAGAGCAAACTTAGCAAGAAGACAGAGAGAGCATTAAGGAGAAAGAGAGACAGAGAGGGAGGGAGTAGGACAGGGAGGGAGAAAGTGAACAAACAGTTGCAATGGAGAGAATGAGATGGAGAGATGACAGGAGGAGGTAGAAAAACAGAGAGGTTCCTGCTGCTAGGGGGGATTCTGCGATCTGACGTCAGACAGAAGGAGGGCTTCCACACC
Source organism: Aldrovandia affinis (assembly GCA_029706075.1). NCBI lineage: Eukaryota > Metazoa > Chordata > Actinopteri > Notacanthiformes > Halosauridae > Aldrovandia > Aldrovandia affinis. The sequence continues at coordinate 123,620 of JAINUG010000104.1, forward strand.
ACCCCACCTCTGAGCTTAACATCAGCATGGCTGCTCAGGGGGGAAGCAGGGCCGCGTGCTGTGACCTGCCCCCCCTCCCCCCGTCAGGTGTCGCCGTGTTGGACAGGGGGTGCCACGCGTTCCTGTGTGGGGTGCGGCCTCCTCCTCGATGGCTGAAGGATCTCACCACCCACGCCATGGGAACCTCCGTGGAGGTCTCCCGTCCCATCACCCGGCTCCACCCCGCTCGTAAATGTTCCTGCGATCTTTTCTCTAAAACCTGTTTTGACGCCGTGTAGCTTTCTAAGAAATAAGCCCTCCTTTTTTCACCAAAGCCACTTCAGCAACACTTTATCTGATCGTCACAGCTGGAACCGGTGACCAGTTCCCATTTATCAACGTGACACATTCGCTGATAAACCTGATATGAATCTCCCAAAAAATCGTTCCAGTGAGAAAAACAGACCGGCTCAATTTGCCGCACAGGTCAGCGGCTACAAAACATTAAAAAAGAGAAGCGAGATCAAAATAACAGATCGGCAGCCCACGTTTCCCTTGATTACAGCGATGGTTGTTTTTGTTCAAAAATCTTTCATCCTTCAAAAAATAAAAAAAAAAAGCTATTCTCCAGGGAGAGGGGAGGGGCGAGCGGTTCAGCTACAGTTTCAGCCCACAGTACTCCCCCCTCCCACCCCACCACGAGGCGCAGGTGTCCTGCTGCAGACGACAGGCAGGGGGAGTGCGCTGTCCCAGTTGCCGCAGAGCAAAGTGAATCTGCAATAAGGAGCAGATGTCTTACCTGGCACCCCGAAACTCCCAGCTCCCGCCCGTACGCTGAGAACGGGGCCCTCTCCGATTTACCTGAGAAAACAGACAGAGGACCACACTTAGTAATAATCTATCAACACCGCAAACATGCTGCAGCTGGCACATATACATTGTCCACTACGTTAAGAGTGAGCGCACTCATAAAACACCACAGTTTCAATTGTGGAAAAAATACATATTTGTCCTCAGAATCACAAAGAAAACACATGTACATTTCAGACACATTTTTATACCTTAAGACTTGAGACATTTTCAAATCCAACAATGTAGGTTCATAGCCTCTCAGCAGAACTACAAACAAAACGGAGATAACCACACAGTCTCTCTAAAAGAGGATATCCGCTCCCAAAGTCTCGCACTAATAGGGGCTCAATCTATTAAACAAAGCTCACAGATGCCGTTGGTTCAGTGCTCTGTATGATTATGGAGGTCTGTGGGGTACACCAATCACAGAGACCATTGACCACGCTAACGGTTCCCGCTAACGGACCGTTGGAGGAGACTCGGGAGCGAGGCACTTCCCAGAAGCCATCAGGAGAGGGGGAATAAAACGCGCGGCGCACGCTCAAATGAATCATCCTCTTCACGTTATCTAAACTCAGCAGTTTTTCTCCTCTCCCCCTCCCAAAAAAAGGGGAAAAAGGTGAATCGCACATAACATGATAAACAACCTTAACGACATCGTACATTATATTTGTCAGTTTTTTCCCCCCCGTACATTAGCGGGAGGCAATGCGGCAGACAAACTAAATTCTGTTTACTCTGGGGAAAGGTAAATATTTTAGTGAGTTAAAAAAATTAAACAAATTGTATTTGTTTTAAATTCTGCTTTGGCCCAGTCTGATCGTTCGCGTTCCGATCGCAAAAACTATGATGCGGGTGCAGGCTGGCCTGCGCACATGACACGTTTATGAACTCTATATTTATCATTAAATAAGCAGGGTTTCGTAGCATGGCACGGGCCTTTCGTGCAAGCTACACCACTCGACAAGCTGCAGGAGCTGTAGAAATCAGGAAAGGTGGTTCAACTGACAATATTGTTTCCCTTGCGGTATCACGAGAGCTCATCTGGTGTGATATAACATTTCTGGGTTACCTCTCCGACAACGGAAGGCACATTTAATTGTGGGTTAACTACTGCGCACTCTGTGCCGCCGCAGCGAGATAAGACATCTGTTTTGCGGGAGCCGAGGAGCTGAAAAGGTCGTAAAGGAGGCGTTGGTTTGGGGCGCTATTCTTACGTTTGTATCGCTTTCATTCAAGCTTTTTCCCCTCTTAAGAAATGGCTGTGTCAACCACTGAAATATTCATCGCCACCATGTGTTTTGTCACGGGCTAACACACCCGCTCTCGCGGCGGTGAATAATTTATCGTACGTGTTGTTGTTTTAGACCGTGCCAGGGCTGAGAAGCGATCTCACAGCGTGCCCTCCCCTCCACCCCCGGCCCTACCCCTTCCAGCTCTCTTTGCCTTCTTGGTTAAAGGTAGCCTCTGCGCAGCTCTGAACCTCACGTGTAAAGCCAAGCCAAGCATTGTAACACGTCGAGGGACCCAAACATAATCTACAGCGCAAACGCAAAGCGCCAAGAATAACGTCCCAGAGGAATTGAACTGTAAACAGCCGTTTAGCTGTTTTTGAGCGTCTGCACGCACGAGCGCACAGCAGTAAGAAAGCGCCCGGATAAAAACGCTGTTTCTCAGGCCACCGCGTCACGCTCGTCACCTTTCTGAATGTTGTTACCTTCTTTTAACCTGGGGGCCAGAGATGATCGAGATAAAACGTGTGAGCCAAACGATCGTTGTTTTGTAGCCTTCGGGCGGGTCATTGTAATAAGGGAATAGTCCAAAAAATGTGAATGCAACAGTGCGAATGGCAATAAGGAGTAGAAAAGCGCCGAGACTCGGGTGAAAAGCACGCCAAGTAATTTCAGGAATGAAAATGAAAAGAAGGAAAGAAGAATAAGACTGATGGAAAGAGAAGATGATGAGCGACAAGAGAACAGTGAAGGCGAGATGTATACAAAGAAGGGGGAAAAAATACGAAAATTGGCATGCGGCATTGAGGGGGGAATAACACAAAAGCTGATTTTTATAATGAAAGCATCAAAAAAAGAAGAGGTTGGGGGAGTCTCGGAATGTTAAAAATCAACAATGTGTGACTGTCCTTCCACTGCGATTGCAATTTGTTTAAGTGTTACTGGCGAGCGTTCACGCCAAGCCTGCTGCTGGCTGTGATGCTGATGTTTCAGGAGTCTGTGCCAGCAAGCGCAGCTGTGAAGGCGCTCCCCCCACCCCTACCAGACTTCTCTCTTAATCCCCCCTCCTCCTCCTCCCTCATTCTCTCACTCCCTCCCTCATGGCAAATTACTCATTCAGTTATGAGGGTCGAGGCAGCGGCACCGCGACAGGTGAGCGTCGGGTCACACACGGAAGGGGCGGCGATTACCGGCTGGGCTCTGACCCTCTCCCCCTCTCTTATCTTGCCACATCGTTCTGGGCAGAGCGGCTCCGCGATCGATAACCCGTCTACCCCGGCCCTCCTCCCTCCCCGCAGTCCACAGGAACTTCCTCCGGGTGACCGGGCACGTCGCGCGGCATGGACAAACGCCGACAGGGTGATTAATGGCTTAAACTGGCCACGTTTAGCAGCAGGGTGTATGCGTACGTGTTTAACAAGATAGAGGTACAATTCAAAATTCCTGTGCGGCTGAGCCGCTTCCACCTTGTCCCCAACTGGCCCAATCATGTACTACGAATAGCCGCTACCGCTACCCTCTTAGCAATAAACAAAAGCAGCGATCCAGCAGGCCCACACATTAATATTCTCCTCACAAAATACGTTTCACACAGGGAGAGCCACTTCTGACAACTAAACATTGTGACGAGCAGAGAATGGGCTTGGTGTGAAGGGTAGGAAAGATAAGGGGGAAGTAACACATTTTAATTATGACAGGCATTTTGATTCCGTTCAGTTTCGGGGGGTGGGGAAACGCACCGTGCAACGCAAAGGACTGTGCTGACATCCCCAGCACCCTGTCATTGGTTCTTTCCACCACACCTTACTAACTTTGGGGACCAATCAAAGTGACGGGGGGGTAGATTGTGCTTTTCACATAAAGTCAAAATCGTTATCAATAACTCAGATGACTGATGACCAATGACTTGCCAGTCAAGGCTCGCTGAATGTGAACATCCACCATTTTCTTTGGCAAGCAAGGTATTCAGCCCCATTCATTTGAATGCGACTTCAACATCTGCCTTAGGTTGTGTAGAGGGAGCTTTACAGCTTGACAGCCTGACCCAACCTCTCTTACACAAGTATACTTCCATGAAAACAGTCTCATGCTAAGATCAGAACACGATATAAACCATTAAAATGCAATTAACATTATCTCTTCTGATCCAGTAAAGTCAGGAACAAACGCTTATTGACCAAAGCTAACCTTGTTGTGTGTGTATCTGTTCCAAGCCTGCTATTTCTGGAGGCAGTGGCCATGCCTCATTTACCGTCTCATAAATCTGGCCTTCGTCATCAATGCACTGCAATCTGATGAGCTTTAATATTGCCATTGTGGCAAATAAGGGAGGCAGGTAACTTATCTTTATTTAACAATCATCCCGACCTTTGTTTTGATCTTTCGCGCGAATAACTAGCGCACCAGTTTGCTAATGAGTATCATCTTTCCTTTACTTGTTTGCATCCCATGCGCTCTGCTTTCCATGCCCTTCTTATAATCTCGCTGTAGACAACATTACTAGACATAACCCAACCCTTTGTTATAATTAGCCAATTTTATATGAAGTAATAGAAGGTAATGGCACGGCATGACACACGTTACGTAATATATATGCCATTTAGCAGATGCTTTTATCCAAAGTGACTTACAGTAGTGAATATTTCAGTATATGTGGTCACAGTGTTGTCAGTGCCATGATCTACCTGCTGAGCCACACAGAACCACGCGTAGAAAGGAATGCACCGCTTACGGGTGAGTACTGGCTGTCATTGCGGTGCATGTGCTCTCAGCTGCTACAGTCAGGAGACATAAAGCAATACCCTCCAAGTGTTCCACTCTGTGATTCTAGTCTTTGACAGGTTTTATTTCCTTTTGTCTTTTTTTGTACAATAGACAGCCTGGAGCCTACATTGTATGATGGGAGTAAAAATGAATTCATCACTCTTTCTTGCCAGTGTGGGACTACGACTGTGCAGGCCAGGTGCAGACATGCCTGCCCGTTTCAATCGTTCCTGACACCAGCACACTACTGACACGCGAAACGACAACTCGCCGCAAATAACAGAAATCAACAGCAATAGTCCTGCTCAATCACTGCTGTTGATCTAAATGCGGGTGATGACGACAGGGACGGTCACCCTAGATAACGGAGTCCAGTGAGAAAATCCAGCGTAACGGAAAATGGCAAGGAATTTGGGGAAAAGTAATGAATTTCTTCTAATGGCAAAATGTGTACAAAAAAATGTAAAAACAAAAAAACTTGCAGTAATTATACAAGACTCTCTTGTACACAAGATAAAGGAGGTTTAATACGTTCATTAGAGTGGCATTGTGAATCCGCTTTTAATGACGCAATCAATCACGATCATTAGGCCACACTGCAAATATGGAAAAAACTAAAAGTACATTCTTGCATAAACAAATGTTCAAAACAAAGTGAATCATCTAAAGCACTTCCACAACGAGTCCATTAGCGTGAGTACAACTGCGACCGCACCACGGAAACGGACACCACTCCAGCACGTTTTCCAGCCAATCAATCGGCACAAAAATCATGAATGAAACTTAATTTCTGCCACCTAACAACCGCGCGCGAGAACAGACGTGTGTTACAACTGAGGTTCAACAGTGACGCGTAGCCCTTAGTAGCAGCGCTGACACATTTGATAATGAAGATGATGTGGAGGCTGCCCGCGTGATAAAGGCTCTCCCGGTGTGTCTCTCTCTATTGATCGTGGCCTCGCGGTGCGACAGTGGCCCCATGTTTTGGTACTCCGAGAGGCGGTGTATCTAAGCCTCCTCGGGGGGAAACCGTTCAAAACCCAAGCCACAAAAACAGCCAATTAGTAATCACGTTCTGCGGTCTCTTGGGCACATTCCTGGACCTCTCTCTTTGTTTTTCCCCTCGCTGAAAACACACCTCCCTTCTTGCAACCGGCTCGCTGTTGCCACTCATTCATCCAAGGTCCGAGAATTCAATTTAAACAATTTTAAACAGGAGAATCCCTCCCCCCCAAAAACATACAGGATGAGGAAATATCAGGTAGAGCTGAATGGCCACTTCCCTTGTCTGTTGTGTCGATTTGCGTGAATCCCCCCACCCCACCCCCGGTCAGCGGCATTCCGTGAGTTCTGGAACCCTGGCGCAATCCATTATTCCTGTCGCGGCTAATGTTCCGTGTGGAGCCATATGGCAAGGCTGCACGCGTGACAAAGGAAATTCCTTCAACTTGTTATAATCAGCACTTCGGGCCGTCCAAAAAAAACAAAAACACGACATAAACGGCTTTATTGTGTTTTGCAGCATTTTTGCCTTAATATGCCAAAGAAAAACAGGAAAAGAGGCAGGAAAAAGCGGGGGAGCTTGCAGCCTTGGAGACATAACGCCAAAACTGGGCACGACCACTCAATGCACCCCTTCATTTGGGATGTTGTTATTATTACTTCTACTGTCATTAGAAAAAGTGCTATTGCTGTTCTATTCAAGCATTTTCATTGACACATCTCTCTCTCTCTCTTTTATATATATATATATATATATATATATATATATCCAGGTAATTACCATAATAAACGAAACACCAACAAAGTGTTTTAATATGGCATTGGGCTACCACAAGTCACCAGAACAACTTCAGTGCATCTTGGCATAGACTCTACAAGTCTGGAACTCTACTGGAGGGATGCAACACCATTCTTCCACAAGAAATTCCATCGTCTAGTGTTTTGTTGATGGTGGCGGAAAAAGATGTTGCCAGTGCTGCTCCAGAATCTCCCATAGGTGTTTAATTTTTTAGAAATCTGGTGACTGAGAAGGCCATGGCATATGGTTTACATCGTTTTAATGTCGCCAAACCATACAGTGACCACTCGTGCCCTGTGGGGTGGATGAGGGCATTGTCATCCCGGAAGAGACCACTCCCATCAGGATAGAAATGCTTCACCATGCCGGGAAAATGCACCACACGCCATAACAGAGCCACCAGAACCCTTCATTTACTTTACCCTTGTTTCCTTTATTTTGGTAGTTACCTGTATATGTGTGTGTGTGTTTAAAGTGCTACTGCAATTAGAGTGCTCATTCACTCAGAACGCTCTCCCCTATCAGACACACACGGTGCAGCTACGCTCACACACGCCTGGCTGTTTTCCCGCCAGCGTCGGCTCTTAAATTGGTCCCCGTTGTTTCCCCCGTCTAAGTGTTTGTACCTGTCTGTCCCGTCGCTGAGAGCTTTGACGTTCTGACAGGTTCTGTCGTGGCAGAGCAAACAGAATCTCATGCCAGAGTGAGGCTGGAGCTTCAAGGGGGAGGGAAGGGGAGATTAACCGAAAACTCGGTGAGGACCCTGCCACCACCCAGCCGTAACCTGGCACTGCTCGATGCCCCCTTCCGGTCGGGCGACCCGCGGAGGGGTCCGCCTGGATGTCACCCGACGAGCCCGTGCGTGAGCCCCCCTCCCTCGCACCCTGCGCCGGGCGTCCGTGTCCGTTAATTACAGCCTTGTCAGCGACGGCATTATTCCAACAGCTCATGCAAATGTTAATGAGCTCTTATTTGCATATTTATTTTTCGCCTTTGTTGAAATGTCATTGATTATTAGGTCCTACGATGATGAATGCCTCCACTGATGCGCTGTGATGTGTAATTAGTCATTAGATGGAATGAATAGATCAATTAAAAAAAGAGAGATGGAGACAGAGAGAGCGAGAGAGAGACTGAGACTGAGAATAATCAAACCGGGATGAATCTGAGGAGAGTCTACGAAAGGTGAGTCATGTGCTAAAAAAAATAAGAAGAAAACGTAAGGCTTCCTTTTGACAGCCGAGCTGCTCTGTCCCTCTGCAGCACGCTCTCCTCTCTCTCGGGCCCAGGATGTGGCGTGTAGGGAGGAAGAGCTGAAACGCTAAACCGATACCAGGTTGTCAGCGACGACAAGGGTTCACAATGTTGAGCCGGATCGCACGCCTGCATCGTGACGCATAATATTTAGCCTTGAAGCAGGCCAGCACAAACCACCGCCGCGGCGAATGGCTCAAAAGAACTGTGGAAAAAATGTGATTCACACCGAAGTCCGGTTGTTTTTCACCCTCTGTAGACTAATCAGACATCCCGGTCTATTCAATATCCAGTGCTGTTTAAAGAAAAGGCGGGTTCAGGGTTGTTTTCCTTCTTTTTTTTTCTTCTTCTTTTATTTTTTTAGGAAGGGTCTCATTTGGCCTGTGCAGCTTTGGAGCTTAACTATCCCCCAGCCAGTGCTTGCTATTCACAGATGAGGAAAAAAAAACACATTACTGCAGACCAGATGGGAACATTCCACATGACCAAACCAATCAATCACCAAGGTGAGACGCAGGTGCAGCACAGCCGCGCAGCAACACACCATTTCACAGTCTATCGGCCACAAACACATGGTCACCAATCAATGGCACCCTAAGGACCTGCGAGGGCGGGGTGGGGGCGGTCCTCCAGAGCCCCGCCGGCCCACGGCTGATGACTTCATAATCACACATCGCGTCTCCCTCTCGAGGAGGAGGAGGAGGAGGATACAGCGCGGCGGTGAGATCGCTCGCCCTGACAAATCAGATCACTAGCCGCTAACCGCATGCTAATCACGCGCCACTGGCACGGACGCAAAGGTGCCACAAAACCGAGTGTGCAAACGAGCATGTAAATGCACACACACACACACACAAACGAATATCTGGCTCATGTACGTACCCACACAGTCCACAGCGAGTACGATCTAAACGGGAAAAAATATATATATATTGAACAGGTTATGAGGTAAAGCATATATTTTTTTTTTCAACGAACAAAAAATACTAAACAAACCAACAACGATGACCAAAAACAAACCAAAAAAAAACTTCCTTAAGCTCTCAGGAAGGATATTCGATTCAGCCGAAGATCAATGACAACGTTATTCATCGCGCCACATCAAAGTTTGTGTACAAGGCTGGTGTCTTAGGACAGCCGAAACAATGGGCATCGAACAATGGGCCGGGGGGGCGTCCAGACGGAGGACGGGGGAAGGAGGGGACCGGAACTCTTAGTCATGGAACTGCGTGGGCGTGTTCTGAAACACAGAAAACAAGCCCTCCCCCTCCCCCAAAAGGGATGCAGGAGGGGAGAAGAAGTGCGTTGGCCAACAGCACAGCTCCCAGCGTCAAATAAAAACAACAAAAAGAGTTCTGAATGGAGCTTGTTATCCTTTGATGACAGTTCCAGGCCACGTGGGGGGTGGGGGAGAGGGGATATCAACAGCGGCTAAATACCATGGGTATTAAAGAGAGGCCACTCCTTGTGTTTATGAAGCATAACAACCCCCTCCCCATCCTGTACTTTGTCCCTAATCGAGCATGGGGAGCGTTGTGTGGACTGAGCTGTACAGTATGAAGCCCATGCTAGGCTGGTGGTAGGTCACCCCCCTATCACCAGTCTGTGTGTGGCCCCAACTTCACACATAAATACCAGCAGGGCATTCGCAAGGAGATCTCTCGTTTCGGCTTGGCTGCCACCTTTTTTCTTCTTGTTTTCTTTGTGTGTGTGTTTTTTTAGTTTTTTTGTACATGTACATGAGCAGCGCTGGGGCAAGGCGGTTGCAGAGGCAAGCGGTGCGGATCGGTAAACGGGTGGTGGAGGTGGATGGGCCAGAAAGCCTGTCGGGTGGGGGTAGAAGGACAAGAGAAGCGGCCGACCGCAATGTGAACCACCACTTCAGGAAGATGAGAAATTAAGCAGGGACAGATGTATGGCCAATCAATTACCAACCTGAGTGAAAAGAAAACCAGAACCGAATTTGGATTCTGAGCCAGATTTGAGTAACCCTGCCATAGACCAAAGGCCACACAACCAGACCACAGCAGCAAAGCCTTGGTCGGGTAGCAGTGAAGAGTACACACAAAATAAATCAGATTTCAATGAACAGGGGAGTGCGAAGTGTACACCCACAAGAGATGTCTTGTGTTAATATATAAGTTAAATTCATATGCATTGTACACAATTTTGGATTCTGCATCACTATGTCAAAAAATGATCATGAATTTTTCTTAATGAATGACAGACTGGTTGGTTGGTTTCCCCAGATTATGGTGCACTGCAACCTGCTGGAGATGCTGCTCTGGCCACCTGAGGCCCCGCCCCATCAGATGTGAGTGGCTGAGACCGAGAGAGCCCCTCCCTCCCCGAGGACATCAGCTCTCTGTGGCACAGGATTCTCCCAGACCACGTCACGCAGGGGTAGGATGGCACTCACTCACACCCCCCTCACCTCTACCGCTGTGACTCTAGCTCCTGCAGCCCACCCACACCCAACACAACAACCACATCTCCTTACCCCACCCCCTCAATCTGTACATTACACAATTTGGGCTTCCATACTGTTGGTGAAAGGAAACCTTGGACAGAACAGTATAAACTACAAAATAAAAGGGCCTCCAAATAACTCTTACAGCCAAATAAAATAAGTATTATTAGGATTCAAATAATTAATTAATTAATAAAATGAATGAAAAATTGGATATCTGGCCGCTTTTGACAGGGGGTCAAAGTTTTGTATTTATCCCATCCCTGGTGTCCCAACTGAAAGACTTAATGGAAGCGAACACAGAAAATCTACCATCTATAACTGTGTGTGTGAATGAACACTAGACTTATAAAAATAAATGCATTTTTTCAAACAACCCCTCCCTTTCGGGTCAGTGCAAGTTTTGCCCTTGTTCACACGAACCTCCGGGCAGGAAAGTGACTCACACTCAGTGGTGTGAAAGGAAATGAGAGAGCTGTGAAACAGGCACTTTCCTGAGGCGAGAAAAAGAACACCCAGCATATCACTCAGACTCACAGAGAAAGATAATCATAGGTCGTACGTTTCGATCTTTTTATATGAGGACCACACGCCCCCTGCTAATATTAACGGAGCGGCGGTAAATAAATGCGAGGTTCAGCTCATTGACGTGAATGCGTTTCATTCATTGGAATCCCTGCATTCCACACCTACAGTCTGAGTGGTTAACGGCGTGAGCAGGAATTCCTCTGAGGGAGCGCAGTGCATGCTGGGACAGGGTGGTTAATTGGTGTGTTAATGGAAACTGAGATAAGGTCGACGTCTGGGAGCCTGGCTCACATAGAGTCTATTATTCCCAGATTCGGAGCGATACAATGCGATTAAATAAAATTACGGCACGGATCAATGGGACGATTAATTTCAGAGGGGCAAGAAAGAGATTCCGTTAGACGAGGTGGAAACTGACGAAATGGCGAGAGATTAAAAAAGGTCAGTTATCTCAATCGTGCCCGTTTTCACCACGGCTCTCCCGAGGCGCTGGGAAACCTCAGCGGTGCTGCCGATGCCATATCAGCTTAACAACCAGGTAGGGAGAGCGGCTGCTTCCTGATTCCTGCACCGCAGTCTTCAGGAGAAACAGCCGAGCTCACTGCTCAAGCGACGCTCCTCAACAACTCGCTCCCAAGACCATGTCTGCGGAACTCCAGCTGGGCTGGCAGTGTAGTGTAACGGTTAGGGAGCTAGGTTTGTAACTCAGAGGTTGCAGGTTCAATTCCCAGGTGGGGCACTGCTAAAATGTAAATGTAGACATGATGCATTCTGGGTTGGGCTCACCCACTCAGCTCAAAGCCTTGCTTTAGGGGGGGGTCAGGCACGACAACATTTCTGATACCCCTCCCTCCCCCCCGGACAGAAATAACTATTGTATCAGGCACCCAGAGAGTCACAGGGTCTCCTCTAGAGGTCAATACAGGGAGAGCAGGCCTCGTTTGCTCCATAGGCTGAATTCTTTCCTGGTGGATCACCGTCTCTTCAGCTTAGCTGAGTACTGAGACTCAACCAGCTACGCTGTTAACTTCAAAAAGCAACTTCTAATGGGACTTATTCAAAGTGACTCTGAAGGAAGTGGAACTGCAAACGTCTGCCACAGCTAGCAGCGAAATTCCAAAGGGGTGAGTGCTTACTCATCACTTGAGGAAATGCACTCAAGGCGATGCTTGTTAAGTATCTACTCTCAGCCTTAACATCATTGCTTATGCATATGTATACATGTACATCCTGCTGAAATGCATAAGGGTGACTTGCTGATTTTATTCTCTGCACACGAGAATCTGGGTTAAATGGAGGCCGGTCAAGATTTACTCATCAAAACAGCTGCCCACACAACTCCTCTGTAATTATATCTGAAACATGAGCAAAGTTTCTGATGTGTCATTCAGCATTACCAAGCTTTCTATTAGGAAAAGGTTGCTCTCAGTGGAAACAGAAAGTGAGGGAGGGATCAAATATTTCAGTGAATCAGAAGAGGGCAGCCAGTGGACCACCCTCTGGTGTGGTATCACTCTAAGAGACAGAATGCACTTCACAACTGGGGAAGAGGCAAAAGCACACCTTGCAAAGCTGTCTGCCTCTATTTCTGAGAACAAGGGACATGCACACACTTCAGAGAACAAACATGAAGAGGAAGGGTAGAGGTGAAACGCAGAAGAGAGAGAGACAGAGACAGAGAGAAAGAAAGGGAGAGAGAGAGTAAGAGAGATGGGAAACAGAGGAGAGGAAGAGGAAGGGAGTAATAAAAAAACCATTTCATGAATTTATCTGACAGCAGTGCAAGCGTCATAAGCATTGATTATTGTCCATATTGTGGTGCTGTGCCGTTGGAAGTGCAGCGCTTAGCGCAGCCTCAAACATTCTACAATGATTACAGCTGTAATTAGTCAGGCCAACGACGCCTCCCCACCACCCCACACCCCCCACACATTTCTCTCTCTCACACACACACACACACACACACACACACACACACACACACACACACTCTCTCTCTCGCTCACATACACACACATACACACTCTCTCTCTCTCGTTCACACACACACACATACTCTCTCTCTCGCTCACACACAAACACACACACACACACACACACTATCTCTCTCTTGGTCTCACACACACACACACACACACACACACACACACGCTCTCTCAGCAGCTGCCTCACAGAAACCCGTTACATCATCATGCCTTGCCCCTCCCCCAGCTCCTCTTTCCTCCTCAGAGAGGCGGGGCCTCCAGCTTGAGCCAGGCCAGCCTCGGCGGTCCGCTCTGCACACAGCTGATCCCGTGCAGCTGGGCAGCCTGGCAGCGCGTGGGGGATGTGGGGCCGAGGGCCGGGGGGAGACGAGGGCCCAGGGCCCAGAGAGGGAGAGGGCCGGGGCCCGGGGGGGAGACCAGGGCCCAGGGCCCAGAGAGGGAGAGGGAGAGGGCCGGGGCCCGGGGAGCGGCAGGCCGCAGGGGAGATTGGGAAGAGGCAGATTTTTTTGCCCTTTCAGCTCGTCTTGAGCTCTTCACGCTCAGCTGAGCCCAGTAAAAGATAAAGACACCCTACAGCTCGGCAGAAGGACGGCCTGTAACAGCGAAACCGCACTCCGCCACCTCCCCTCTCCAGCGCCTGTCTGCCATCTCTCTCTGCAGCCGTCTGCCTCTTCCACCTGCACACGGTCTGGGCTGCAGACCCGATCATCCACATCTGCGTACAGCTGGACAGAATGTTATCAGAGCACCATGTGCACATGACACATTACAGTCTGTGCTCTTACATGATCAGTGCTTCCGTTCGGCTGCCGCAGCTCCTTCATCGCGAACGGGCAGGAAAACCGCGGAGTGGCGCGAGAATGGAGCTCTGTGTCCCTGCCAGCTAAAACACATGTGTCCAGCGCCACGGCAACAACAGCAACTCTGACCCCCCCCCCCCCCCCGCCGCCTCGCTCCCCACCCCACTCTAAGAGAATACCTCTAAGGGTTGTCAAGGACAACGCTCGCCGGAGTGTGCATGTTCTTGAGTATGTGCCTGTGTGTGTGTGTGTGTGTGTGTGTGTGTGTGTGTTTGCTTGGAGCATCAGCCTGGAACAACAGCTGTGCAGGAGAGACAGAAGGAAGCAGAGAAAGACACAGAGTGAGAGAGAGGGGGAAAGAGATGGCAGAAAAGAGAGAGAGAGAGAGAGAGAAAGAGATGGCAGAAAGAAAGAGATGGCAGAAAGAGAGAGAGAGAGAGAGAGGGAGAGGAAAGATATGGGAAGAGATGGGAGAAAGAGAGAGAGAGAGAGAGAGCGCTTGAGATGTAGAGAGGCAGAGAGAGAGGGAGGGACAGACAGCAGGCTTTCCCAACACCTGTGACCCATGCTGCCTTGCAAACAGTGTGCACACCTGAGCTGCACCTGGCCACAATCACTGCCACAGCTGTCTCGGGCAGGGGGAGGGGGGGGGGGGGGTTGGCTCTCAAGGGAATTTGTGTTAGAAAAAGAGCTGGCAAGCGGACACCTGCTCCAGTGAAAGGCGCTGGGGACGCACGCGGCGTGATGTGGGATTTGGCGCACCATGATAAGCCTTAAGGAACAATCAGGACTGAAAAAGGAGGAAAAGAGAAGAACAAGCCAGAGACTGAAAGAAGAGAGAGGGTTTTTCTCTCTCTCTCTCTCTCTCTCTCTCTCTCTCGCCCCCCTTTCACAAAAGGCAGGAAAATATGTCTTGGCGCCACCGTCGCCCTCCCTGCACACACAAACCCCCGGCTAGGAAAGGCTCGGCGCACTTGTGCATTGTCACTAAACGACTGCATAATTTAATTTCCTGGAAACCCATTAGGTTTCATCAAAAAGGAGATGAAAAACAGACGAGGACGATTCCTCCGTGCGCGGAGAATTCGTTTAGCGTTGGGGACCGCGGCGAGAGGGGGAGAGAGAGAGAGAGGGGCGAGGGATGGCTGGGCTCGCTCGCTTGCGGGCTGGAAGTTTCGCCAGTGAGCGTGGGGCGCCGCTCGCTCTCCACGCCGGATCACACGGTTTTAAAGAAGCCCAGCTCGCACCTGGGACAGACCTTCACTGATTCACCAAGAACACATTTCGATTCCAAAGTGCCATTATGACTATCAACAAATGCTTGTACCTTACAGTATGTAATTATTATGTGTTGTACACGTAACTTCCAAAAAAAAGAAAAAGGGTTCTGGCATTTTCCCGACATGGTTTAGGTTCATTTGACCTGTTAATGGGCAAGGTAAATACCAATAGATACAAAGCCATTCTGAGTGTTCACCTTCATCCTGTGGTGAAGCATTTCTATCCTGATGGGAGCGGCCTCTTCCAGGGTGACAATGCCTCCATCCACAGGGCATGAGTGGTCACTGAATGGTTTGATGACCATGAAGAGGATGTAAACCATATGCCATGGCCATCTCAGTCACCAGATCTCAACCCAACTGAACACTTGTGGGACAATTTTGTAACACAACTTTGGCCAGTATCTGTCTATTTATATGTACTGTTGATTTCTTCCCAGGTCTGCCTTGTAAATCTCAATTAGACTGGCTGGTTAAATACAAAATAAGAATACATTGGCTGTGGTGTTTTGCACCACATATTTCCATAAATAGCACACAATTGCACTCAGACCCCTGAATCAATCTTCCACTAATGTAAGACAGGGGCAATGGCATCTACACCCTGACCTTGTCCCAATCAGCCTGCAGTACTTGACAGACAGTATGAAACCCGCTGTTCTAAATCACACAAACACGCAGAAATACATTTCCTCCTTTGGCTTAGCGGCTTAATTATATTGTGTATTTTTCCTGTAAAAGAAAAATGCAGCAATGGGCTTCCAAAGTAGCTCAGTCCATACAGGCGCTTACCACAAGAGCAGGACAGGCCCTGTAGTTGCAGGTTCGAGCCCCAGCCTAGGCCATGTTATTATAACCAGGAAGCAGATGCATTGACAGAGAAGCACACACGCTTCAGCTGAATTGCTTCTAACGTCAAGTTCTGGTCGCACAGCGGTGGCTCGAGAGGCACAACTGGTGATTCCAAATCGGGGATAATGGGAAAGAAGAAGAACATCTTTAAGAAATAGTAAGAGAGATAATCTTCTTAAGATTTTTTTCAGAAATCGTTTTTTCATCAATTTTCAGACTGGCGGACCAGACCCTTAAAACCGTTTTCCTTTTCCACAGTCTGTTTCAAATTTACAGCACATCAAAATGAAACGATACAGGGCAGACTGCTAACCATAAAAAATGAATGAAGCACACTTTCCAACCCCAGACAAAGAAAAGCTGAATGAAAAAAACAAAAAGGGACAAACAACAAACTAGTCTGGACACTTGATGACTGATGATAATCTTCTTCCCCCTCCTGTTTTAATCATAATTCAGTCTGTCTTACACACATTTCCTCTTTACTTCGGTTGACCAATTTGGAATGTCCAAATCGAATTTCTCCCTGCCCGTACAACCGCACAATGAGGGAACGTCTGGAGGAGAACTTCGCCGGCAAAAAAG